>NW_019280541.1:5975-51789 GCF_000648695.1 Onthophagus taurus
TCCATCAATCAGCATTACCAACCCAATTTAAGAGTAATAGAAATTTTGACGTTTTCATCAATTTTCTTTTATAACTCATTAATTATATCTGATGGAAAAAAAGTTTTCATACAAAAAAGATTTATAATTAACCCATAAAACGTATCAAATAAGTTATTTTAATCCATCGATTAATAGTACCAACCCAGCTCAAAAATAAAACGAAAATTTTGATGTTTTTGATCATTTTCGGTTATAATATATATATATAGATATATGTATAGAAATGTTTATAGATAATTTGTAGAGAATTAAATTCCCTTTCTGATAGGTTAAAAAAATATAGAGAAACGGTAATTCAATTATTGACCACCCTGTATAAGATACTCTGATACAACAAATGAGAATCTATTTGATAGCATCTGAGCAGTAATCTTGCCAATTTATAGCTTTTTTGAATGAACGTTGGCTGAGATATGGGATTTTAAAGAGCATGTTGAAATTTATGAAAAAAAGCTTAAAACCAAAATAACTCGAAAACGAAAAAAGCTAGGTACCAATAAGTTTTATCAAAGTCAACTTATTTTTTGACGTACAATTAGAAGATGTAACAAAAATTATAGCATTCCATTTAAAATAACGAAGTTATGGTCTATTTCCGATAGACCGGAAGTGGCGACCATCTTGAAAATATTCTAGATCGAAAATTTCGGATGAATAATTCCTAGTATCAAAATTTCAAATCTCTACGAATAATTTAACCTGAAAAACCAGTTACGCAAGACCCCTGTATACAGGGTGTTTTTTTGAACAAAAAAGAGTCGAACCGTTTTCAAGACAAAAAAAAAACAACAAATTCATTTTTGGAATGTTCGTCGTGCATTTATTATAAATTAGAAGCAACCTTACGATTAGGAATACAGAATTCGGGTTAAGACATATGTTTTAGTTAGCTAAATCCGTGGTCATCGCCAAGTTCGTCATCGAAGTTTCGGTCGTTGTAATTTTTCTTTTTATTCTTGTTGTTTTTCGTGTTGTCCTCTATGTGCTTTTTTGTGATGGTGACGGGTTTGGTGTTGATGGTGTTTATTCTGATGATGATGTTTCTTAGCCTCGTTGTGTTTCTTTTCGTGATGGTGGTGTTTTTTGTTGTGTTCTTGCTTGTGATGGTGTTTTTTATTAGCGGTGTGATGGTGCTTTTTGTTGTGATGGTGTCTGTTATCTGATACAATATGTTGGCCAAAACCACTGGTAACGCCACCTCCAATGCTACCGCTACCTCCAAAGCTACCGCCACCTCCAATGCCACCGCTACCTCCACTGCTACCGCCACCTCCAATGCTACCGCCACTTTCAATGCTACTGCCACCTTCAATGGTACCGCCACCTCCAATGCTACCGTCACCTCCACTGCTACCGCCACCTCCAATGCTACCGTCACCTCCAATGCTACCGTCACCTCCACTGCTACCGCCACCTCCAATGCTACCGTCACCTCCAATGCTACCGTCACCTCCACTGCTACCGCCACCTCCAATGCTACCGTCACCTCCAATGCTACCGTCACCTCCACTGCTACCGCCACCTCCAATGCTACCGTCACCTCCAATGCTACCGTCACCTCCACTGCTACCGCCACCTCCAACAATGACACCACCACTACCACCAAAGATACCTAAAGTCTTATTCAGTGCGGAAGTCAGTACACCTGAAGATTTAATTGAATTTTAGTAAGTATTCCTAAAAAAAAATTACAGTTTTCATATTTACTTGATAGATCAGAAGGAGTGATTTGTTTGAAAGAATTTATAGCATTGCAAATGCATGGAATAGAGCTACTTCCAGAACTTCGAGAAAAGAAACCGAAAAATTGAGAAATAGTAATAGAAACGTCTTTATTTTCGTTTAATCCCGCGGCAAGTTTATTCGCAAAATCAAGTCCACTTGATACTCCAGACGTAAGTATAGACTTCAAACTAGAGGTGACATTAAATCTTGCTCCAAGAATCACCGTCAATGATGCTTTCAATTGTATTACGGCTGAATTTGTTAGTTCTGTATATCCGTTGACCAATACATTTCTAATAGCTACTAATGCTTTGATTTTAGAAGTGAAGACCACAGTGAAGAAAGATCTTAGGGTATTGCCTATGTCACATTGCATATTTTGTGTTATTTGCACCCATATCAATATAACATTTTTTTCATTCTCACAATCTATCAAAAAATTGAACGAAAAGTTTGTGAATTAATGTTGATATTTATGTTTACTTACCTGTGGCGTTCGAGTCAGCTGATGGGGTACATTCAGTAGGTGTTGTAGGTACTGAAGGTTCTGTATTTACAGAAGGTGTTGTTCCTTCAGAAGGTGTTGTTTCTTCAGAAGGTGTTGTTTCTTCAGAAGGTGTTGTTTCTTCAGAAGGTGTTGTTTCAGAAGGTGTTGTTTCTTCATAAGGTGTTGTTTCTTCAGAAGATGTTGTTTCTTCAGAAGGTGTTGTTTCTTCAGAAGATGTTGTTTCTCCAGAAGGTGTTGTTTCTTCAGAAGGTGTTGTTTCTTCAGAAGATGTTGTTTCTCCAGAAGGTGTTGTTCCTTTAGAAGGTGTTGTTCCTTCAGAAGGTGTTGTTCCTTCAGAAGATTCTGTATTTGCAGAAGATTCTGTTACTATAGAAGGTTGTGTAGATTGAGAAGGATTAGTAGATACAGTATTTTCCTTTCCATCACAGTCAAGACGACATGCATAAATGGCATACTTAAGTGAGGCTCTTTTCAATCGACGCCCTAAAAAAAAATTACACCCAATTATTTCAAAAAACAACTAAAACAATGAACTTACCCTGAATGGAAGCGACGATAAAAAGACACACAACGGCTATTTGCAGAATTTTCGTCATTGTCCTCGGTTTGTATTAGCTAACGAGTTGTAGGTTAGCCCGAATTGATGGTCGTAAAACCGCGTCGAACTTTTATACCCCTTTCTTATCACTTGAGTAACGTTAAGATATTTTCGAGGAATCCCAACAACCGGAGAACGCGAAAAACTCGGCAATCATCTTGCGCAATAAAAAGCGCCTTGGAATTGTTGGTTATTGATAACGAGCAACCCCACGAATATTATTGCTCAACCGTTGTTACTTGAGCAATCTTAAACATTTTCGTGTCCTCCCGATTGCGAAACGGATAAATACCGAAGTCCGTTTTGCAATTGAAACGGTTTCCCAACGAGAATTGTTCGGGCGGTTATCATACGCACGTTTTAGATTAAAAGGAAATGTAAAAAAATAACTTGGAAAATTTTTTGTTTCGTAATCCGGGTTAAATTCGCTTTAATTCGATGCTAAACGCGATATGTTTCGATTTATTATAAAAGAAAATATTTTTTAACATCTACATTAAATTCCCTTTAATTTGATACCAAACATGAAATATTTCGGATAAAATTAACTAAAAAAAGTGAGGTTGAAATCATACAAAATGGCCGCCATTTAAAATTTTAACTTTATATTCGTAATCTACGTCAAATTTCCTTTAATTTGATACCAAACACGGGATATTTCGGTTAAAACTAAAAAAAAAAAGTGAGGTTAAATCATTCAAAATGGCCGCCATTTAAATTTTTTTTGTACATTCCTTAGTTTTGAAGATAAATACATCGAGTTTGGACTCATTTTGAAGCATTTTCATTCTCCCGCTTAATAAAAGCCTCAAAATTAAAATTATTTTCATTTAATTACTACAAGCAAAAAAATTTAATTAAAATTTTAACTTTATATTCGTAATCTACATTAAATTCCCTTTAATTTGATACCAAACACGCGATATTTCGGCTAAAATTAAGAAAAAAGTGAGGTTAAAATCATTCAAAATGGCCGCCAATTATATTTTTTGTTGTATTTATGTTAGCTTTAAAAATAAACACACCGAGTTTGGACTCATTTTGAAGCATTTTCAATATCCCGTTTTATAAAAGCTTCAGAATTACAAAATTTTCGTTTATTTATTACAATTAAAAAAATTTTATTAAAATTTTAACTTTATATTCGTAATCTATATTAAATTCCCTTTAATTTGATACCAAACACGGAATATTTCGGTTAAAATGAAGAAAAAAGTGAGGTTAAATCATTCAAAATGGCCGCCATTTAAATTTTTTTTGTATATTCCTTAGTTTTGAAGATAAATACATCGAGTTTGGATTCATTTTGAAGCATTTTCAATTTCCCGCTTAATAAAAGCCTCAAAATTAAAATTATTTTCATTTAATTACTACAAGCAAAAAAATTTAATTACAATTTTAACTTTATATTCGTAATCTACATTAAATTCCCTTTAATTTGATACCAAACACGCGATATTTCGGCTAAAATTAAGAAAAAAGTGAGGTTAAAATCATTCAAAATGGCCGCCAATTATATTTTTTGTTGTATTTATGTTAGTTTTAAAGATAAACACATCGAGTTTGGACTCATTTTGAAGCATTTTCAATATCCCGTTTAATAAAAGCTTCAAAATTACAAAATTTTCGTTTATTTATTACAATTAAAAAAATTTAATTAAAATTTTAACTTTATATTCGTAATCTACATTAAATTCCCTTTAATTTGATACCAAACACGGAATATTTCGGTTATAATTAAGAAAAAAGATAGGTTAGAATCATTCAAAATGGCTGCCATTTAATTTTTTTTGTATATTCCTTAATTTTGAAGATAAATACATCGAGTTTGGACTCATTTTGAAGCATTTTCAATTTCCTGCTTAATAAAAGCCTCAAAATTAAAATTATTTTCATTTAATTACTACAAGCAAAAAAATTTAATTACAATTTTAACTTTATATTCGTAATCTACATTAAATTCCCTTTAATTTGATACCAAACACGGGATGTTTCGGTTAAAATTAAGAAAAAAGTGAGGTTAAATCATTCAAAATGGCCGCCATTACAATTTTTTTTGTACATTCCTTAGTTTTGAAGATAAATACATCGAGTTTGGACTCATTTTGAAGCATTTTCATTCTCCCGCTTAATAAAAACCTCAATATTACAAAATTATTGTTTAATTATTACAAATAAAAAAATTTTATTAAAATTTTAACTTTATATTCGTAATCTACGTTAAATTCTCTTTAATTTGATACCAAACACTTGATATTTAGGTTAAAATTAAGAAAAAAGTGAGGTTAAATCATTCAAAATGGCCGCCTTTTCAATTTTTTTTGAATATTCCTTAGTTTTGAAGATAAATACATCGAGTATGGACTCATTTTGAAGCATTTTCATTATCCCGTTTAATAAAAGCCTCAATATTACAAAATTATTGTTTAATTAAAATAATATTTTTTTATTAAAATTTTAACTTTATATTCGTAATCTACGTTAAATTCTCTTTAATTTGATACCAAACACTTAATATTTCGGTTAAAATTAAGAAAAAAGTGAGGTTAAAATCATTCAAAATGGCCGTCAATTAAATACTTTTTGTAATTTTCTTACTTTTGGAGATAAACACATCGAGTTTGGACTCATTTTGAAGCATTTTCAATATCCCGCTTAATAAAAACATCAAAATTTACATTATTTTCGATTAATTACTACAAGCAAAAAATGTAATTAAAATTTTAACTTCATATTCGTAATCTACAATAAATTCCCTTTAATTTGATACCAAACACGGGATATTTCGGTTAAAATTAAGAAAAAAGTGAGGTTAAAATCATTCAAAATGGCCGCCGTTTCATTTTTTTTCGTATTTTACTTAGTTTTAAAAATAAACATACCGAGTTTGGATTCATTTTAAACCATTTCCAATTTCCTGCTTAATAAAAGCTTCAAAATTAAAATGGTTTTCGCTTAATTACTAAAAACAAAAAAGTTTAATTAAAATTTTAACTCTACATTCGCAATCTACATTAAATTCCCTTTAATTTGATACCAAACACGGAATATTTCGGTTAAAATGATGAAAAAAGTGAGGTTAAATCATTCAAAATGGCCGACATTTCAATTTTTTTGTATATTCCTTAATTTTGAAGATAAATACATCGAGTTTGGACTCATTTTGAAGCATTTTCAATTTCCTGCTTAATAAAAGCCTCAAAATTAAAATTATTTTCATTTAATTACTACAAGCAAAAAAATTTAATTACAATTTTCACTTTATATTCGTAATCTACATTAAATTCCCTTTAATTTGATACTAAACACGGGATATTTCGGTTAAAATTAAGAAAAAAGTGAGGTTAAAATCATTCAAAATGGCCGCCAATTATATTTTTTGTTGTATTTATGTTAGTTTTAAAGATAAACACACCGAGTTTGGACTCGTTTTGAAGCATTTTCAATATCCCGTTTAATAAAAGCTTCAAAATTACAAAATTTTCGTTTATTTATTATAATTAAAAAAATTTTATTAAAATTTTAACTTTATATTCGTAATCTACATTAAATTCCCTTTAATTTGATACCAAACACGGAATATTTCGGTTAAAATTAAGAAAAAAGTGAGGTTAAATCATTAAAAATGGCCGCCATTTCAATTGCTTTTGTATATTCCTTAATTTTGAAGATAAATACATCGAGTTTGGACTCATTTTGAAGCATTTTCAATTTTCTGCTTAATAAAAACCTCAAAATTAAAATTATTTTCATTTAATTACTACAAGCAAAAAAATGTAATTGTAATTTTAACTTTATATTCGTAATCTACATTAAATTCTCTTTAATTTGATACCAAACACAGGATATTTCGGTTAAAATTAAGAAAAAAGTGAGGTTAAATCATTCAAAATGGCCGCCATTTAAATTTTTTTTGTATATTCCTTAGTTTTGAAGATAAATACATCGAGTTTGGATTCATTTTGAAGCATTTTCAATTTCCCGCTTAATAAAAGCCTCAAAATTAAAATTATTTTCATTTAATTACTACAAGCAAAAAAATTTAATTACAATTTTAACTTTATATTCGTAATCTAGCTTAAATTCCCTACAATTTGATACCAAACTCGGGATATTTCGGTTAAAATTAAGAAAAAAGTGAGGTTAAAATCATTCAAAATGGCCGCCATTTGAAATTTAAAATTCTTTTTTTCAATTTTTATCGCAAATACGTCGTGTTTGGTATCAAAATTCATGAAATTTTCTACTGGTTTTAATTGTGCCAATATATTTTTATTCGGGTCAAATTATTTTTTTACATTTCAATTTAAATTTACAATAATAATTTTTTTTAGCATATTTAATGCGCATCTCTTCTTGCATGATGTCTTTTATCTTCAAAATTTTCTTTTTCACCTTTCAACTTTTCGATAAGGTTCATTGCTTTTTTAGAATCGAAATGATGTTGTCCGTGATGATGTCTTTTACTTCCATTTGAACCAGTTCCTTTTGAACCATTTCCATTTGAACCATTTCCAGTCCCTCCTTGAATAGTTCCGTTATAAATCGGTACTCCATCAACACTAACCGAGAAAGTTTTCCCAGCGAAATCATCAAGTCTTAATACTTGATTAGTTCCAGAATCAATTGCAAAACAAAATGTTTTTCCTACAGCTTCAATTGGTTGTGCAAATCCTTTGATAAAATCACCAATTCCATTAGATACACCTTGAAGAAAACTTCCAATATCCGCTACATTGACGTAAAAGAGTTTAGATTAATTAAAAAAAGATTAATAATGGAATAATTAATAATTTTACTTACCCCCACCTCCATTTTGAGCTAGAAATAATTACAGAAACAAAAATTAATAAACTTCCACTAATAAAATTGATTTAATTTCTTTTTAATGATATATATACACGATTTTAGACATTTAATGGGCTATTTACAAGATTTTAATTCAAGACGATTTAGAAATTAATTTTTACCGGCTCCTGGCCGTGGAGGTCCGTTTATAATAACTCCACCGGAAACTTGTGCTCCACCTTTATTTTGACCTTGTTCTGAATTTTGGGTGCTATTTTCACCTTGTATTTGAATTTGACTTGAATTTGCCCCAACGGAAGCACTTCCATTTATTTGAAACGGAGGAGCTTGTGCTTAATTTTTTAATTAATTAAATGTTTAATTTTTCCTTAATTTCATTAAAAATAAGAAATAATTTGATACAAACCGTTAGCGATGGTCATCAACGCAAAAAGAGCCAAGAAAGCTTTCATTTTAGCTTTTTTTAATTAATTAATTATTCATAAACGACGAGTTTATAGGGAAATTATGAACTGAAGCGATTATGCGTCGCAGCTTCTGTTTTATATGGAGCTATGCCAAGAACGTTTCGCATTCTTAACTATTTCTTTGGAGGTCTTTTTTTTCCAAACGCTATCGCCATGGAATTTTAAAAATCTACTTGAAACGCAACCAATACTTGTTGTTTGTTCACGCTGCATAGAAAAATATTTTGTAATCAAAAGCAATTTTGCTAGTCATAATTTTATTTAGAACCAAGTAAAAAATAAAAAAGAATTTTTGTGACAATGCAAAAATGCAAAACAAAATTATTAAAATGTTAACTTTATATTCGTAATCTACGTTAAATTCCCTTTAATTTGATACCAAACACGGAATATTTCGGTTAAATTACGCAAAAAGTGACGTTTAAGTAATTCAAAATGGCCGCCATTTTATTTTTTCTTGCATATTCCTTAGTTTTAAGAATAAACATGTCGAGTTTGGACTCATTTTGAAGCATTTTCAATATCCCGTTTTATAAAAGCTTCAAAATTACAAAATTTTCGTTTATTTATTAAAATTAAAAAAATTTAATTAAAATTTTAACTTTATATTCGTAATCTACATTAAATTCCCTTTAATTTGATACCAAACACGCGATATTTCGGCTAAAATTAAGAAAAAAGTGAGGTTAAAATCATTCAAAATGGCCGCCATTTAATTTTTTTTGTATTTCTCTTAGTTTTGAAGATAAACACACCGAGTTTGGACTCATTTTAAAGCATTTTTAATTTCCCGCTTAATAAAGGCGTCGAAATTACAAAATTTTTTTGTTTAATTGCAACAAGCAAAGATTTTAATTAAAATTCTAACTTTGTAATCGTAGTCTGCATCAAATACCCTTTAATTTTAATTAGAACAAAGGAAAAATAAAAAAGAATTCTTGTGTCAAAGTCAAAAATGACTTTGCAGTTTTAATTTTTTCAAGAAAGAAAATTTGGGTTAATTTTTTTTTATTTTTTTTTAATTATTTTCTCATTATGGGGAGAATTAAAAGAAAATGTAAGATACCCGACAAAAAGCTAAAAATGGATTTCCCGAAATTTCGCCCCGAAAACGAAGCGGGGCGATTTCTACTTTCAAAAAAAATCCTAAAATCATACCAAGACATCCACCCAGACTCCAATTACATCCGGGACACCCCCCAAATGTACAAAAGATTAGCCTGGGACCAAAAACGCATCAAAGAAAACACTTTAACGTGGAAGCGACAATCAGCGATAGAATTCCGATCGAAACTGGACCACGTAGCCTACCGTTGGATACAAAAAGCTAACGATTTCAAAAAATTAATCAAAAAATCCAACAAATTCGTAATGGGAAACGCGGAAAAACGCGCTAGAACGCGCATAAAAATCTTAAACGAACTTAATATCCAAGAAAAACGCGACGCGGACATCGAAAAATTACAAACCGATTACAACAATTTATCGCAAATCAAATGTTTAATGGAAAACAAATTAAAATCGCTTAAAATGTACGAAGATTACCTCGAGGAAGTCGCCAAAAAAGACAACTTCAGAAACATCAATAACATCTTAATAAGATTTTACGATTTATTATCGACGAAAGACGCCCTTTCGAAAAAAATCATTGAATACGACGAGAATTTATTCACGTTAAAAGGGGATTTTGCGAAATTGCTCGAGGAAAAACGGACGAAATTAAACGGGATTTCGCATCATTTGGGGCTAACTTACCAAACGTATGAAAATGCGAGAGCGAATTCGCTCCGTTTGGAGGGACTCGTGGCGAAAATTCAAAAGGTTTGTGTGAGGAAACGCGCGGAACACATCGGGTTGAAAAAGGCTATCTGGAGTTGGTACCAGAAAGTGTGCCAAATGAGGGGGGACGAGATTAAAGTGAAAGAATGGGATATCGAGGCTCAATTGGAGTATATAGGTTCTAAATTTGGTGAATTGGCGGTGATTAATTCGTTTTTGCAACGTGAAAGAAAACAAACGAAGTTTATTTGATTTGATTTGTTAATAAAATAGGGTTTTTGTTTGTATAAAATCGATTCAATAAATAAATAACTCAAAAATAATTTTTTTTAATTAATTAAGCGTAAATAAGGTTTTTGTGATGTGCGAAATCGAAAATGATTTGAAATGAGTCCAAACTCGATGCGTTTATCTTTAAAACTAAAAAAGATGCAAAAAAACGTAAATGGCAGCCATTTTGAATCATTTTAACCTCACTTTTTCTTCATTTTAACCGAAATATCCCGTGTTTGATATCAAATTAAAGGGAATTTAACGTAGATTACGAATATAAAGTTAAAACTTTAATCAAATTTTTTACTTATAATATTTAAACTATAATTTTATAATTTTGAGGTTTGTACGATGCGGGATATCGTAAATGCTTCAAAATGAGTCCAAACTCGACATGTTTATCTTTAAAACTCAGAGAGATACAAAAATAAAATTAAATGGCGGCCATTTTGAATGATTTTAACCTCACTTTTTCCTTCATTTCAACCGAAATATAGCGTGTTTGGTATCAAATTAAAGGGAATTTAACGTAGATCACGAATACAAAGTTAAAATTTTAATTAAATCTTTTTACTTGTAATAATTAAACGAAAAATATGTAATCTTGACGCTTTTATTAAGCGGGAAATTGAAAATGCTTCAAAATGAGTCCAAACTCGACATGTTTATCTTTAAAACTGAGAGAGATACGAAAAAAAAATAATTGGCGGCCATTTTGAATGATTTTAACCCCACTTTTTCCTTAATTTCAACCGAAATATAGCGTGTTTGGTATCAAATTGAAGGAAATTTAGCGTAGATCACGAATACAAAGTTAAAATTTTAATTCAATTTTTTTTATTGTAATAAATAAACGAAAATTTTGCAATTTTGAAGCTTTTATTAAACGGGATATTGAAAATGCTTCAAAACCAGTCCAAACTCGATGTGTTTATCTTTCAAACTAAGATAAATACAACAAAAAATATAATTGGCGGCCATTTTGAATGATTTTAACCTCACTTTTTTCTTAATTTTAGCCGAAATATCACGTGTTTGGTATCAAATTAAAGGGAATTTAATGTAGATTACGAATATAAAGTTAAAATTGTAATACAATTTTTTTAATTGTAATAAATAAACGAAATTTTGTAATTTTGAAGCTTTTATTAAACGGGATATTGAAAATGCTTCAAAACGAGTCCAAACTCGGCGTGTTTATCTTTAAAACTAACATAAATACAACAAAAAATATAATTGTCGGCCATTTTGAATGATTTTAACCTCACTTTTTTCTTAGTTTTAGCCGAAATATCAAGTGTTTGGTATCAAATTAAAGGAAATTTAATGTAGATTACGAATATAAAGTTAAAATTGTAATTGAATTTCTTTAATTGTAATAAATAAACGAAAATTTTGTAATTTTGAAGCTTTTATTAAACGGGATATTGAAAATGCTTCAAAACGAGTCCAAACTCGATGTGTTTATCTTTAAAACTAAGATAAATACAACAAAAAATATAATTGGCGGCCATTTTGAATGATTTTAACCTCACTTTTTTCTTAATTTTAGCCGAAATATCGCGTGTTTGGTATCAAATTAAAGGGAATTTAACGTAGATTACGAATATAAAGCCACCGCCTTTTTTTGTTGGTTCATAATTTTATTTAGATACAAAATAAAAGAAAAAAAAACATTTTATCGTTTAAATAAAATCGATTTCTTCCTTAAATATTCGTTTCCAAAGAACCCTTCGAATCTGGCCGTTTTCGTAAAGACCATATTAATGTACCAACATAAGCAAGAAAAGACAACCAAAAACGTAAAGATACAGATTAAATTCAACGTCTTAGGCGTCGCGCACTTTAAGTTCGATTCATTTTTATCGCCGCTAAAAATGAACGAGTTCAGGTTGATCTCTTCGTTGCGAAAATTACAGCTATCGTTTTCGTCGTTATCGTCGTAATCGATGACGTTTATTTGTGATTTATGGGTGAAAATGGTTTTCTTTCTGGGCGATTTTCTCGTCGACGCCGATGACAGTATCTCGGAACCAGAGGAATCCATAGAAAACACAGGAAATTGTCGCGTTTGTTGAACGTAACGGATTGATCGGGAAAGTATTCGTGGTTTTGCGGTTCTTGATGATGATTTTGATGAGACGGAACCATATTATTGGGAATTTTTTTAACGGAAATTTTTTTGTGCTTAATTTTTGACAAAACAAACTTCAAAAATCATTTTGTGACAATTCATTTTCCCTTTAATAACTTATTCATTATCTAATGTTGCGAATTTCAATCGATTCGAGCAAATTAATAAGAAGAATTAATAAGAATTCGTTTCGTAATAAAGAGAATAAGATATTACTTAAATGACCGGATAATTAATATTTTTTAATGCTGTATACATATATAAGTTATGTGGTAGCAGGTGGCCCGTCATAAACAAATAATAATAATAGACGTAGAATAGTCTTTAAATAATAAATACATTTCTCATATTACTTCTTTTTTGGAAACATATAACAAGAGTATAAATAAGGTTCGTTTCCGAATAATTAGAATGATTGTTCATTCAATAGTCATTAAGGTAACTTCGTAATACTTTTGGTGTAACTCCGACACTTCCAGCTGTAACTCATAACTCTTATAACTTATAACATAACATACTGGAAATGACCAAAATGAATTTCTTACATTATAATTACAAATTGATGAAGGTGGGGAATTTAATTCCTCTTTCAAGAAATTGCGGGTTTCCAAAAAAATTATTGTTTCATTTATTGAGAATCGTTTGCTTGGCTTTCGCGACTTGGTACCTTTTGATGTCGATCTTTTATTTCGCTTACGTCGATCGATCCACCACCGAAGCCCTTTTAAAGTTCACGAATGGCGGTGAGTTAACTAATTAAAATCGCTTAAAATTATGAAATTCCCTTTAATTTGATTCCAAATTTTGTTTTTTTATTGATATTTTCGTAAAGATAAGGAAAAATCCTTTAAAATGAGCCCAAACTCGATGGGGTTATATTTAAAAATAAAAAAGATAACCTAAAAACCTAACGGCCATTTTGAAAATAAATCGAAAAATTGGTTTTGAGATAACCCCATCGAGTTTGGTATTATTTTTAAGGATTTTTGATGTAGATTACGAATTTTAACATAAAAAAATTTCAAAATCATTCAAATTGAACATAACCTAACCTCTAGAAATATAAAATTTTCTTTTTTTATTGATATTTTCGTAAAGATAACGAAAAATCCTTTAAAATGAGCCCAAACTCGATGGGGTTATGTTTAAAAATAAAAAAGATAACCTAAAAACCTAACCGCCATTGTGAAAAGAAATCGGAAAATTGGTTTTGAGATAACCCCATCGTGTTGGGTATCATTTTTAAGGATTTTTGATGTAGATTACGAATTTTAACACAAAAACAGGTTTTAAATCATCCAAAATCAACATAACCTAACCAACAAAACAATAAACTTTGAAATTTGGGTTTCCCATTGATATTTTCGTAAAGACAATGAAAAATCCTTTAAAATAAGCCTAAAGTCGATGGGGTTATCTTCGAAAATAGCAAAGATAACCTAATTAAGACGCCATCTTGAAAGAAAAATCGATACGTTGGTTTTGAGATAACCCCATCGTGTTTGGTGTCATTTTAAAGGATTTTTGATGTAGATTACGAATTTTACTACAAAAAAATTTTTAAATCATCCAAATTGTACACAACCTAACCTACAAAGATATAAAATTTTAAATTTTAACTTCTTATTGATATTTTCGTAAAGATAACGAAAAATCCTTTAAAATAAGTCCAAACTCGATGGGGTTATCTTCGAAAATAGCAAAGATAACCTAATTAAGACGCCATTTTGAAAGAAAAATCGATAAGTTGGTTTTGAGATAACCCCATCGTGTTTGGTGTCATTTTAAAAGATTTTTGATGTAGATTACGAATTTTAATATAAAAAAGTTTTAAATCATCCATATTCAACATAACCTAACCTACAAAAGAATAAAATTTGGGCTTCCCATTGATATTTTGATAAGGATAATAAAAAATCCTTTAAAATAAGTACAAACTCGATGGGCTTATCTTCAAAAACAGCAAAGATAACCTAACAATTAAGACGCCATTTTGAAAGAAAAATCGATAAGTTGGTTTTGAGATAACCCCATCGTGTTTGGTGTCATTTTAAAGGATTTTTAATATAGATTACGAATTTTAATATAAAAAACCAATTTTTCCGTTTTTTTTTTTTCAAAATGGCGGTTTTGTTAGGTTATCTTTTCCATTTTTAAAGATAACCCCATCGAGTTTGGACTCATTTTAAAGGATTTTCGATACAGATTACGAATTTAGCATAAAAACTAATTATTTAATTTCTTTGCAGTCGTCTACATTGGAATTGTAATCCGAATGGTGTTATATTACGGGTACGATTACAAAACGATCAAAATAATCAACTACGTAAACGAACATTTCAAAAAATCCTCCAACACCGGACTTAAAGAAATTTCAATAAACAATTTAATAAACGCCGCAAATTTTGTGTCATTAACCCAAACGGTTGTGTCGTTTATAGCCGGGATCGTTTTCGCTTTTGTTCCCGTGATTTACAGGTGTTTTTAATTAATTAATTTTAATTATTCTTAATTAATTTGTTTTTTAGGAAAGAACCGATTTCTTTATGGTATCCATACGACGCTAATTCATCGCCTTATTACGAATTATCCCACATTTACCAAATAATATGTCAATTTATAATTTGTTATTATTACAACATAACCGACGCATTTTATATTTGCGTCGTTCTCGCGACGGCTGGGCAATTCCAAATTTTATCTTGGGAAATGGAAAATGTGTGTTATTCAGCTTTGATTTCGTCGGGATTTGACGCAAAAACAATCCAATCGTTTAAACACCACATCCCGAATTCAAATGAAATCGAAAATGGGGGAGATTTTTACGAAATTTTCGATTTTATGCAAACTCAGCAATTTCGAGATGTTTTAAAAATGAAAATCGTCCAGATTATTGAGTATCACAAGAACGTTTTGACTTTGTGCGATTTTCTCGAAAATTTCCTCTCCGTTGGGTTGCTTTTAATGTTTTTGAGCATTTTGGGGAATTCGGTGTTTATCATGTTCGGGTTGAGCGTGGTAAATTAATTAATTAATTCAATTACGTCAATTTTGAGATAACCCCATCGAGTTTGGTGTGATATTAAAGGATTTTTGATGTGGATTACAAATTTTTTAATATTAATAATTAAAAAATTATTTAATGAAATTATTTATGATTAATATTAAAAAAATTTTAAATCGTCGAAATTGAGCATAACCTAACCTACAAAAAGCATAAAGTTTTAAATTTAAATTTTTTATTCATATTTTCGTAAAGATAATGAAAAATCCTTTAAAATGAGTCCAAACTCGATGGGGTTGTCTTCATAAATAGCAAAGATAACCTAAAAATTTAGCCGCCATCTTGAAAATAATCGAATGTGTCAATTTTGAAGTCCTCCTCGAGGTTGGGTTCATTTTAAAGGATTTTTAATCAAGATTACGAATTTGACCATAAAAAATAAATAAAATTATTTTTCTAATATCATCTTCATTAAACATAACCTAACTAATAACAAAATTGATTTTTTATTGGTTATTTATTAAAGAAAATTAAAAATCCTTTAAAACGAGTCCAAACTCGATGGGGTTATCTTTAAAAATAGCAAAGTTAACCTAAAAATTTAGCCGCCATGTTGAAAAAATCGAATGTGTCAATTTTGAGGTAACCCCATCGAGTTTGGTATCATTTTAAATGATTTTTAATCAAGATTGCGGATTTGTCCATAACAAATAAAAAATTTTTTTTAATGTCATCTTAATTAAACATAACCTAACTAATAAAAAAATTGAATTTTTATTAGTTATTTATTAAAGAAAATTAAAAATTCTTTAAAATGAGTCCAAACTCGATGGGGTTATCTTTAAAAATAGCAAAGTTAACCTAACAATTTAGCCGCCATCTTGAAAATAATCGAATGTGTCAATTTTGAGGTAACCCCATCGAGTTTGGTATCATTTTAAATGATTTTTAATCAAGATTGCGAATTTCAACATAAAATATAAAAATATTTTTTTAATGTCATCTTAATTAAACATAACCTAACTAATAAAAAAATTGAATTTTTATTAATTATTTATTAAAGAAAATTAAAAATCCTTTAAAATGAGTCCAAACTCGATGGGGTTATCTTTAAAAATAGCAAAATTAACCTAACAATTTAGCCGCCATCTTGAAAATAATCGAATGTGTCAATTTTGAGGTAACCCCATCGAGTTTGGTATCATTTTAAAGGATTTTTAATCAAGATTGCGGATTTGTCCATAACAAATAAAAAATTTTTTTTAATATCATCTTATTTAAACATAACCTAACTAATAAAAAAATTAAATTTTTATTAGTTATTTATTAAAGAAAATTAAAAATCCTTTAAAATGAGTCCAAACTCGATAGGATTATCTTTAAAAACAAAAAAGATAACCTAAAAAATTACCCGCCATCTTGAAAAAATCGGATACGTCAATTTTGAGATAATCCCATCGTGTTTGGTGTCATTTTAAAGGATTTTTAATCAAGATTCCGAATTTGACCATAAAAAATAAATAAAAATTGTTTTTTAATGTGATTGTAATTAAACATAACCTAACTAATAAAAAAATTGAATTTTTATTAGTTATTGATTAAAGAAAATTAAAAATGCTTTAAAATGAGTCCAAACTCGATGGGTTTATCTTGAAGAACAGCAAAATTAACCTACAAAATCATCCGCCATCTTGAAAATAATCGGATACGTTAATGTTGAGATAACCCCATCATGTTGGGTGTCATTTTAAAGGATTTTTAATCAAGATTGCGGATTTGTCCATAACAAATAAAAAATTTTTTTTAATGTCATCTTAATTAAACATAACCTAACTAATAAAAAAATTAAATTTTTATTAGTTATTTATTAAAGAAAATTAAAAATCCTTTAAAATGAGTCCAAACTCGATGGGTTTATCTTGAAAAACAGCAAAATTAACCTACAAAATCATCCGCCATCTTGAAAATAATCGGATAAGTCAATTTTGAGATAACCCCATCATGTTGGGTGTCATTTTAAAGGATTTTTAATCAAGATTCCGAATTTGACCATAAAAAATAAATAAAAATTTTTTTTTAATGTCATCTTAATTAAACATAACCTAACTAATAAAAAAAATAAATTTTTATTAGTTATTTATTAAAGAAAATTAAAAATCCTTTAAAATTAGTAAAAACTCGATGAGATTATCTTGAAAAACAGCAAAATTAACCTACAAAATCATCCGCCATCTTGAAAATAATCGGATAAGTCAATTTTGAGATAACCCCATCATGTTGGGTGTCATTTTAAAGGATTTTTAATCAAGATTCCGAATTTGACCGTAAAAAATAAATAAAGATTTTTTCTTTAATGTTTTATTGGTTATTTCGTATTAATTACTTAATTAGATTTAAAATTAACTTTTTTTAGACGGAATCTTTGGCGAATCGCTCCCAAATGGTGACTTATTTTTTAGCCTCGGCCATTCAAAGCTTTTTGGCGGCCTTCACCTCCGATTATCTCCTCCAAGAAGTAATTAATTAACGTTTAATTAATTAGTTTTGATTTAATTTGTTGTTTAAGAGCCGAAAATTGCAATTTTCGCTTTATTCGACGCCTTGGTATCTTTGCCCGAGGGAAACTAAAGCTTTATTTCTCCTGGTTCATCTAAATTTGCAGAGAGATATTGGAATTTCGCTCGGAAAATTTGTAATGTTCGATTTGGGGGCTTATAGCTGGGTAGAAAATCCAAGAAAATGAATTTAAAATCAACATTAACTTTTTTTCTCACTTTTAGGTGATAAAAACTTCGTTTAGCTTCTTTACTTTGCTTAGAAACCGACGTCAAGAAGCAATTTAAGCACATTCTTACACTTCTAATAAAGTAAAAGTAATCAAAACGCCATATGTGGCCAATTGTTGTGATTTCAATGGCAAAGAGAAAGCTTTAAACGTTTTTCTTTCAGAAAAAATTAGTTTAGGAAAGTGATTTAACTTTATTAATATTTAAATTGAAAACGTTTAGAAACTAAAACTGGATCAAACTTGAATCTGAACTCCCCCAATTAATTAATTAATAATTTAAAGCATCTAGATATATAAATAGGGATTAATTGTTTCGATTAATATTGTTAAAATGATTAAGTTGTTGAGATACAACGTCCTAATTTGTGGGACGATGTCCATGTTTAAGCTAAATAAAAAATTTGGGTTATTAATCAAAATTTTGTTCTATTTTTGGAGATTAACTTGCAATTTTGGGTTAATTTCTGGGATTATTCTAAGCCTGATGGAGATTTATAACAAAAAAGAAAAAGAAATCGATAAAATCGCTGTTGAGGTCATGAATTCAGGTAAATTCTTAATTAATTTAATTAATTAAATCAAAAAAAAAATTTTTTCCAGTAATTTTCCTCTCGTCAGTAATCAGAATAAATTATTTTTATTTCCGCGAAGATAACCTCAAAAACTTGGTGAAATTGATAAACGACAACTTCAAACGGACGACGAACACCGGATTTAGCGAAAAAACCATCACTTTTTACGATAAATTAAACAGAAACATCGTTTTAATTTGGTCGATTGCCGTATTTTTCACAGGACAATTCATGGCGTTGTTACCGATCTTTTTTATTTCAAAAACGGGGAGGTAAATTCACTTAATTTCGAAATCTACAAGAAAAATCCGTTAAAATACGTAACTTAACCTACAAAAATACGAAATTTCAAATTTTATTAATATATTCGTAAAGATAACGAAAAATCCTTTAAAATGAGTCCAAACTCGATGGGGTTATCTTTCAAAATGGCAAAGTTAATGGCGACTTGGACGCCATTTTGAAAAAAAAAAAATTGAGAAAACGATGTTTTCTGATAAGAAATAAAAAATCCTTTAAAATGACTCCAAACACGATGGGGTTATCTTCAAAAATGAAAAAGATAACCTAAAAACGCAGCCGCCATCTTGAAAATACGAAATTAGTTGATTTTAAATTAACCCCATCGTGTTTGGTGTTATTTTAAAGAATTTTCAATGTGGATTACGAATTTTAATATAAAAAACAATTTTAAAATTATCCAAATTGAACATAACCTAACCTACAAAAAATACAAAATTTCTAAAAAAAAATACAAAGAGATTACAAAAAATCCTTTAAAATGAGTCCAAACTCGATGGGGTTATCTTTAAAAATAGCAAAGTTAACCAAAAAATTAACCCCCAACCTGAAAAAAAACCAAAGGGGCAAATTTGAAGGAAACAAAACCAAGTTGGGGGTAAAATAAAAGAATTTTTAAGGAAAATAAAAAATTTAAAAACAAAAAAAAATGAGAATCATCGTAATTGAACATAACCTAACCTACAAAAAGCATAAAATTTCAAATTTTAATTTCTTATTGATACTTTCGTAAAGATAATAAAAAATCCTTTAAAATCAGTCCAAACTCGATAGGGTTATCTTTAAAAATAGCAAAGTTAACCTAAAAATTTAGCCGCCATCTTGAAAATAATCGAATGTGTCAATGTGGAAGTAACCCCATCGAGTTTAGTATCATTTTAAAGGATTTTTAATCAAGATTACGAATTTGCCCATAAAAAAGTAAATAAAATTTTTTTCTTTAATGTCATCTTAATTAAACATAACCTAACTATTAAATAAATTGATTTTTTATTAGTTATTTATTAAAGAAAATTAAAAATGCTTTAAAATGAGTCCAAACTCGATGGGGTTGTCTTCAAAAATAGCAAAGTTAACCTAAAAATTTAGCCGCCATCTTGAAAATAATTGAATATGTCAATTTTGAGATAACCCCATCGAGTTTGGTATCATTTTAAAGGATTTTTAATCAAGATTACGAATTTGCCCATAATAAAGTAAACAAAATTTTTTTCTTTAATGTCATCGTAATTAAACATAACCTAACTATTAAAGAAATTGATTTTTTATTAGTTATTCATTAAAGAAAATTAAAAATGTTTTAAAATGAGTCCAAACTCGATAGGATTATCTTTAAAAACAAAAAAGATAACCTAAAAAATAATCCGCCATCTTGAAAATAATCGAATACGTCAATTTTGAAATAACCCCATCGTGTTTGGTGTCATTTTAAAGGATTTTTCATGAAGATTACGAATTTTAATCCAAAAAAGAAATAAAAATAATTTTTTTAATGTCATCATAATTAAACATAACCCAATTAATAACAAATTTGATTTTTTATTGGTTATTTCATATATATAATAAAAAATACTTTAAAATGAACCCAAACTCGATGATATTATCTTTAAAAGCAACATAATTAACCTAAAAAATTATCCGCCATCTTGAAAAAAAATCGAATACGTCAATTTTGAGATAACCCCATCGTGTTTGGTATCATTTTAAAGGATTTTTAATCACGATTACGAATCTATTATTAATTTTAATTTTAGAGTTCTCCCTTTACCTTTATGGTACCCGTACGATTGGAAATCATCCCCAAAGTATGAACTAACATATTTCACGCAAAGCTTAACGCAATACTTTATGGGATTTTCTTACGGCGCCTCCGACATGTTCTTCGTTTGCGTCGGATTTATGATCGGGTCGCAATTCGAATTTTTAAGTTTCGAACTGGAAAACGTCGTTTTTACGGCGCTGTTGCAACAAAACGTTTCGAAGCAAGACGTGGTTAGGTTCAAAAACGATTTATTCGCTAAACAAATTAACCTGGGGATGCTAAAAATCATCGAGACGGAGAAATTTAAATCCGATTTGAACGAAATTTTGAAAAATTGGGTTCGAAATCATCAAGTTTTGATGAAAATTTGTGAGGAAACTGAAAATTTTTTTGCACCTTTGCATCTACCCAACGTGATGTTGGGTATTTCTTATAACATTTTTATTATGTACTCGATTGTGGTTTCGGTAATTAATTATAATTAAGTCATTAATTAATTAATTAAGTTAAAATATTGTTTTAGAAATCGTTTAATTCAACGACGTATTCTTTGATTGAGTACATTATGATCTCGCACACTCAACTTTTTTGTTTAACTTTCATCGGGCAAAAATTAACCACCTCGGTGAGTTAAAAAAATGATTTTTTAATAATTTATAAAATCAAAAATATGAAATTTCAAATTTTATAAATATTTTCGAAAAGGTAATGAAAAATCCTGTAAAATGAGTCCAAACTCGATGGGGTTATCTTCAAAAATGAAAAAGATAACCTAAAAAAATATCCGCCATCTTGAAAATACGATATTTGTTGATTTTAAATTAATTCCATCGTGTTTGGTGCTATTTTTGATGTGAATTACAAATTTCAATGTAAAAAATGATTTTAAAATCATTTAAAACATAACCTAACCTACAAAAAATACAAAATTTCTAAAAAACAAAATTCTTATTGACATTTTCGTATAGAGTACAAAAAATCCTTTAAAACGAATCCAAACTCGACGGGGTTATCTTTAAAAATAGCAAAGTTAACCTAAAAGTTTAGACGCCATCTTGAAAATAATCGAATGTGTCAATTTTGAGATAACCCCATCGAGTTTAGTGTCATTTTAAAGGATTTTTGATGTGGATTACAAATTTTAATATTAAAAAGATTGAAAATAATCGTAATTGAGGATTAACCTAACCTACAAAAAGCATAAAGTTTCAAATTTAATTTCTTATTGATACTTTCGTAAAGATAATGAAAAATCCTTTAAAATGAGTCCAAACTCGATGTAGTTATCTTTAAAAATAGCAAAGATAACCTAAATAACTTAGGCGCCATTTTGAAAAAAAACCGATATGTTAATTTTAAGATAACCCCACCGTGTTTATACTCAAATAAAAGGATTTTTAATTTTGAATGCATTAGAAATAACTTTTGTTGATAAAAATCAATTGTTAAAGAGAAAATCGGTTTACTTCCGGTTTTATCTTAAGAAATCGTATCAAACGAAAAGAAATTAACTCTTTTTATTGATAATTATATGTAAGAAATTAAATATCCTTTAAAACGAGTCCAAACTCGACGGGGTTATCTTTAAAAATAGCAAAGCTAACCTAAAAGTTTAGACGCCATTTTGAAAATAATCGAATGTGTCAATTTTGAGATAACCCCATCGAGTTTGGTATCATTTTAAAGGATTTTTAATCAAGATTGCGAATTTGACAATAAAAAATAAATAAAAATTATTTTTTTAATATCATCTTCATTGAACATAACCTAACTAATAAAAAAATTGATTTTTTATTAGTTATTTATTAGAGAAAATTAAAAATCCTTTAAAATGAGTCCAAACTCGATGAGATTATCTTTCAAAATAACATAATTAACCTAAAAAAGTGTCCGCCATCTTGAAAAAAAATCGAATACGTCAATTTTGAGATAACCCCATCGAGTTTGGTGTCATTTTAAAGGATTTTTAATCAAGATTACGAGTTTGACAATAAAAAATAAATAAAAATTATTTTTTTAATGTCATCTTAATTAAACATAACCTAACGAATAAAAAAATTGATTTTTTATTAGTTATTTATTAAAGAAAATTAAAAATCCTTTAAAATACTCGATAGGATTATCTTTAAAAACAAAAAAGATAACCTAAAAAATTACCCGCCATCTTGAAAATAATCGGATACGTTAATGTTGAGATAACCCCATCATGTTGGGTGTCATTTTAAAGGATTTTTAATCAAGATTGCGGATTTGTCCATAACAAATAAAAAAATTCTTTTAATGTCATCTTAATTAAACATAACCTAACTAATAAAAAAATTAAATTTTTATTAGTTATTTATTAAAGAAAATTAAAAATCCTTTAAAATGAGTCCAAACTCGATAGGATTATCTTTAAAAACAAAAAAGATAACCTAAAAAATTACCCGCCATCTTGAAAAAATCGGATACGTCAATTTTGAGATAATCCCATCGTGTTTGGTGTCATTTTAAAGGATTTTTAATCAAGATTCCGAATTTGACCATAAAAAATAAATAAAAATTGTTTTTTAATGTGATTGTAATTAAACATAACCTAACTAATAAAAAAATTGAATTTTTATTAGTTATTGATTAAAGAAAATTAAAAATGCTTTAAAATGAGTCCAAACTCGATGGGTTTATCTTGAAAAACAGCAAAATTAACCTACAAAATCATCCGCCATCTTGAAAATAATCGGATACGTCAATTTTGAGATAATCCCCATCGAGTTTGGTATCATTTTAAAGGATTTTTAATCAAGATTACGAATTTGAACATAAAAAATAAATAAAAATTATTTTTTTAATGTCATCTTAATTAAATATAACCTAACCAATAAAAAATTTGATTTTTTATCCTTTAAAATAATAAATTTAGTATTTATTTTTAGTCTGAGATGGTTTTGGATTCATTTTGGAAATCCCCTTGGTATTTGTGCGACAAAAAGATCCAAAAAACCCTTTTAATCATCCAAATTAAACTGAAAAAACCGATTTTATTAACAGCTTGGAAATTTTTCCCGATGGCCTTATCAACATTTCTCTTTGTAAGTTAATTAATTCAACAATTTTTGTCTTATTTTGTTATTGCAGGCAATTAAAACTTCGTTTTCTTATCTAACTTTTCTCCGCCAAGTCTCCGAATAAATTATTAAAAAGATTTCTCCACCCACTTAATTATAACCTAATCCGAGTAATTATAAGCCAAGTTTTTTAATTAATTCAATCATTTATAACCTCAAAAATGTATAAAATCGAACTCGAACTCTTTTGAAGCATCAAAAATGCCTCGATACTTAAAGTTTAACTTAATCGTTTCAAAATGCACCATGGCAATGTACAAAATCGACGAAAACGCCTCAAAAACAACCAAAATTCTTTATAAATTATTAAGGGTCGTAATAAACATTGTGTTATTCTCTGGATTAATCTTAACTGCGATTAATGTGGTCTTAATCAACATTGAGAAGGGGAAATTAGAAATCGATAAAATGGCTGTTGAGATTATGACGATTATAATATTTTTTTCTGCGATTTTTAGAACAAATTATTTCTATTTCTGCGAAAATAAACTAGAAAGAGTCGTTAAAACGATTAATAAGTTTAAACACAAAACAACAACTGGTTTTGAAGAAAAAAACTTAAATAATTGCGTTAAAATAACGAAAATGTTCGTGGTGCTTTGGAGTTTTAGCGTTTTTTTCACGGGGCAATTCATGGCTTTGCTCCCGTTGTTTGAAATTCACAAAGTTGGAAGGTATGATTATTTATTTTATTAAATAACGATTTATTTATTTATTTTTAGAGTTCTCCCATTGCCATTGTGGTACCCTTTCGATTCGAAACGAACTCCTTATTACCAAATCATTTATTTAACACAAATCGTAACCCAACACTTCATGGTTTTCTCGTACGGCAACTCGGATATGTTTTTTTCATGCACCACGATATTTATAACAGAGCAATTCACTTTATTGGGGTGGACTTTAAAAAATTTGATTCACACCGTCCTTTTAAAACACGGAATCGATAAAAAATCGATCGAAACGTTCAAAGAATCTACAAAAAATAACGAAATTTTAGAAGTTTTTGCGAAAAATTCGTTTAAAAATGATTTAAAAAAAGGATTAATCGATTGCGTTGAAGATTATCAAGTCTTATTGGACGTTTGCGATGAGATGCAAACTTTCTTTTCGCCTCTATTACTCCCGGAAATGCTTCTAGGAATTTTTTATTGCATTTTTATCATGTACGCGATCGCCGTTACCTCGGAAGTGTCCACTTTGATGCGATTAGTCGAGTATTTGGCGATGTGTTACGCAGAAATTTTTTGCTTAACGTATTTGGGGCAAAAATTATTCGACGAGGTGAGTTAAAAATCGTTCTTACCTAAAAAAATACAAATTAATAATCAAAAATTAATTTATTTTAAATAAAACTAACCTTAAAATGATGACGTTGATGGTGATGATGACGTTTCATAATAGATGGCGCTACCTCCAATCTTATTTTTTTGCGATTTAATCCTAAAACATGTTATATGATTAAAATGTTGAAATAAACATTAAAAAAGTTAATTAGAATTACCTTGAGGACATTTTAATCGATTTTTGATGAGAAAATCGCGAAAATCTTCAACAATCACACTCAATGTTGTAGAGACGCTGTCAACAACTGAAACAAACAAACCATAATTAATGTGAAGTTAGTAACGAAAAAAAATTATAATTTATTTGTAATTATTTAATTATTTTGATTTATTTTATTTATTAAGCTCTAAATTAACGATTTTTTATTGATTTATTAATATTCAAACATAATTTATTAATAAAAATTCATTTTAACTTTATAAATTTGACCTTGTCAAAAAAAAATTTTATTTACTTCTAATTATTAATAAAAGCGAGTTTAATCCAATTAATTATTATTAAATTAGCGTTTAATAACGTTTTTATTTATATTTAAAAATAAATTAAGTTTTAAATTGAGTCGGTAAGTCAGATAAACGTCAAAAAAAAAAGTGAGGTTATGTCAACGTAAACAAAGTCATCCAACAATGATTTTTTTGCGATTTAGGGCCCTAAAACATGTTATAAGATTGAAATGAACATTAAATGGTTAATTAGAACTACCTTGAGAACATTTTAATGGGTTTTTGGTGAGGAAATCGCAAAAATCTTCAACAAACACTCAATGACGTGTCAACTGCTAAGATAAATAAGCCGGGATTAATATGAAGTTGAGTGCGAAAGAAAAATTAAAATTTGTTTATAATTATTTAATTATTTTAATTTGTTTTGTGTATTAAGCGCTAAATTAATGATTTTTTATTGATTTATTAATATTTAGATGTAATTTATTAATAAAAAATGGTTTTAATTTGATCAAGTTGTCAAACAAAATTTTTTATTTACATCTAATTATTAATAAAAGCGGGTTTAATCCAATTAATCATTATTAAATTAGCGTTTAATAACGTTTTTATTTATATTTAAAAACAAATTCGATTTTAAATTGTATAAACGTCAAAAAAAAAGTGAGGTTATATCAACATCAAATTCATTTAAAAATTAATTTAATCAATTTTAAGATTTATATCACCTAATTATGTATAAAGGGAAGTTTTATTGATGAAATCCGATTCTATTTAGGCAATTTAATTGCGATTAAACGTAACGAAGCCATCTAAATTAGTTACGATCACACTTCGGAGACTTTATAACATGAAATTAATAAATCCACAATAATCTGGGAGGGTTTTTCGTTAAAAAATTTGATTTTTACCTAAAAATATAAATTAATAACAAAGATAATTAATATTTAATAATTAAAATTTTGATTATGACGTCTCTTAATAGATGGCGCTATCTCCTCACCTTTTTTTTTAATCTTCAAATTTGTATGATTTGGGGACCTAAAATACATTATAACGTTGAATTAAACATTAATATAGTTAATTAGAATTAATTTGAGGAGAAAATCGCAAAAATTCTTAATGTTATCAACTACTAACATGAACAGACCTAAATTAATCTGAATTATTAATAAAATGGCGTTTAACCGAATTAGTTAATATTAAATTAGCGTTTAATAATTTATATTTAGAAATAAATTAAGTTTTAAATTGAGTCGATGTCAGATAAACGTCAAAAAAAAAAGTGAGGTTATGTCAACGTCAACAAAGATTTTTTTTGCGATTTAGGGCCCTAAAACATGTTATGTGATTGAAATGAACATTAAATGGTTAATTAGAACTACCTTGAGGACATTTTAATGGGTTTTTGGTGAGGAAATCGCAAAAATCTTCAACAAACACTCAATGACGTGTCAACTGCTAAGATAAATAAGCTGTGATTAATATGAAGTTGAGTGCGAAAGAAAAATTAAAATTTGTTTGTAATTATTTAATTATTTTAATTTGTTTTGTGTATTAAGCGCTAAATTAATGATTTTTGATTGATTTATTAATATTTAGATGTAATTTATTAATAAAAAATGGTTTTAATTTGATCAAGTTGTCAAACAAAATTTTTTATTTACATCTAATTATTAATAAAAGCGGGTTTAATCCAATTAATCATTATTAAATTAGCGTTTAATAACGTTTTTATTTATATTTAAAAACAAATTCGATTTTAAATTGTATAAACGTCAAAAAAAAAGTGAGGTTATATCAACATCAAATTCATTTAAAAATTAATTTAATCAATTTTAAGATTTATATCACCTAATTATGTATAAAGGGAAGTTTTATTGATGAAATCCGATTCTATTTAGGCAATTTAATTGCGATTAAACGTAACGAAGCCATCTAAATTAGTTACGATCACACTTCGGAGACTTTATAACATGAAATTAATAAATCCACAATAATCTGGGAGGGTTTTTCGTTAAAAAATTTGATTTTTACCTAAAAATATAAATTAATAACAAAGTTATTAATATTTTATAATTAAAATTTTGATGATGACGTCTCTTAATAGATGGCGCTGTCTCCTCACCTTTTTTTTAAATCTTCAAATTTGCACGATTTGGGGACCTAAAATACATTATAACGTTGAACTAAACATTAATATAGTTAATTAGAATTACTTTGAGGAGAAAATCGCAAAAATTCTTAATGTTATCAACTACTAACATGAACAAACCTAAATTAATCTGAATTATTAATAAAATTGGGTTTAACCGAATTAGTTAATATTAAATTAGCGTTTAATAATTTATATTTAGAAATAAATTAAGTTTTAAATTGAGTCGATGTCAGAGAAACGTCAAAAAAAAAAGTGAGGTTATGTCAACGTCAACAAAGAATTTTTTTGCGATTTAGGCCCCTAAAACATGTTATGTGATTGAAATGAACATTAAATGGTTAATTAGAACTACCTTGAGAACATTTTAATGGGTTTTTGGTGAGGAAATCGCAAAAATCTTCAACAAACACTCAATGACGTGTCAACTGCTAAGATAAATAAGCCGGGATTAATATGAAGTTGAGTGCGAAAGAAAAATTAAAATTTGTTTATAATTATTTAATTATTTTAATTTGTTTTGTGTATTAAGCGCTAAATTAATGATTTTTTATTGATTTATTAATATTTAGATGTAATTTATTAATAAAAAATGGTTTTAATTTGATCAAGTTGTCAAACAAAATTTTTTATTTACATCTAATTATTAATAAAAGCGGGTTTAATCGAATTAATCATTATTAAATTAGCGTTTAATAAGATTTTCGTTTATATTTAGAAATAAATTAAGTTTTAAATTGAGTCGGTAAGTCAGATAAACGTCAAAAAAAAAAGTGAGGTTATGTTAACGTCAACAAACACATTTTAATAAATTTTAAGTGTTTTTTAGATTAATACGATTAATACGACAAATTTATTTATAGAGTGAGGTTCTACTGAATGATATTTACGAAATCCCATGGTATTTATGCGATGACACTTTCAAGAAAATGTTTAATATCCTCCAAACGAAGTTATCGAAACCGATTACGGTTACAGCTTGGAAATTTTTCGATATGAAATTAACAACGTTTTTATTCGTAATTAACGAAGTTAATAAAGCGTTTAATTAATTAAATTAATCGATTTTAGGCGATAAAAACGTCGTTTTCGTTCCTGGCTTTTCTACGACAAGTTACTGAAGAAGAATCTAAAATTTAAATAATCCTCAATAATCCTTAATAATGATGGGAATATCATTAACCCCGATTTCGTTTAACACAATGCTGCAAAAAAAATTCTATTTCGTTCGCAAGGCTCGAAATGTAGTTAAATAGATGGAAAAAAATGTTGATGGCAAAAAGGGGGGAGAAGAAATTGAGTTCTCAGTGTTTGAAGAACAAGAAGACAAAGATGAAAATCTCTCAGTCGATTTTAAACTCTGAAACGGGCAACATCTTAATAAATTAATGTGTTTGTTTTAAGTTATTTGATTGTAATTAAAGTTTATGATAAAATAGTTGGTTTTTTTTTGAGGTAAGTATTATGTGATTAAAAATTTAATCATTATTAAGAAGTTATTTAAAAAGTGAAAGTCTATTTAAAGTTTAAATAGATGGAGATGAGTTTCTTTTTGTTGGATTAAAACATTTATTTAAAAATCTAAATCAAGTTTAAAATAGGAAAGTCCCTTTTACTCAACTTAACCATTCTTTAATTAACCCAATATAACACCAATATAATATGTTATTGCGGTTTTAAATAAAGTGAATGTATTGGATCGATGAATTAATTACATAATTTAATATAACCAAGAAAATTAAAAATCCTAACAAGAATTTATTATTATTTTTCGAATTATCCATTCGAAAATGTTTTCTTTCAAATATTTTCCCAACTGGAGAATTACACAAATCCAATTCGCAACAAAAATCTTCGTCGGATTCGGGAAAATCCAAACAAGATCCATGAATGCAACTCGCGTGCACCATTTTTGTCGTTTTTACAAGGATACAAATCGATGGGGAAACGTTGCAGTCGAAAACTTCCGGTTTCGAGCAATTTGAAAGCGATTTAGTCTCGGATTCGGAGTCGGAACAATGATAACATTTCAACGATTCGACGGTTTTTAAATTAAAATTAACCAAAAAGAAATACAAGAAAAATTTCGATGACATTTTGAAACTTCAAGTTCAATGTTGTTTTTAATAAATTTATTTTATGGTCGAGTAAGTAGTGTTTTCATTGATAAATCTAATTATTTAAACGCGTTAAATGAAACGCCAACGCAACGAGAATTAAAATCAAGTTCATGTACTGTTTAAGAAGTGATTATTCGCGCTTGAATGGGTTTTCGGTTTTTGTTGTGCAACAAATCTCGACACTTTACATCGAGACATAATCAAAATGTCAGTTGGTTAAAAGAAATTGGGTAATAACGCGTTTTGGTCGGGACATTTCTATTTTTTTATGAGAATGTGTCGAAATTAATTGATTAATCGAAAAAATAAATGGTTGCATTGAAAAGAGGAGAAAATTTCGCGAATTTTGATACCAAACACGACGTATTTACGATAATAAATTCTTTTTTTAATAATTTAAAAAAATCAAAATGGCGGGTTAACCTTACTTTTTTTATTTTTTTGGATTTAACTAAAATACATCGAGTTTGGTATCAAATTGAAGCAAATTTAATTTTTTAAACGATTCTACTAATAATTTTGTTTCAATTAAATTTGTTTTGGTAGAATTAATTAATAAATTCCAAAAAAAATGGGTTAAAAATAATTTTATGTGAAAGAGGAGGAAATTTCGCGAATTTTGATACCAAACACGACGTATTTACCGTTATAAACAAAAATGTTGCTAATTCTTAAAATAAAAACAAAATGGCGGCTTTAAAATCAACAATTAACCGTTTTTGGGGATAAATATGGCGTGTTTGGTATCAAATTAAAGCAAATTTAATTTCCTAAACGATTTTGATAAAAAGGAATTAATTTTGCTTAAATTAAAAATTTTTATTGAAATTAATTGATCAATAAACTTGAAAAAATCAATCAAATAGTGTGTTAACGTGAAAGAGGAGAAAATTTCGTGAATTTTGATACCAAACACGACATATTTACGAAACTGTCAAAATTAAACAATAAAAAACAAAATGGCGGCTATTTTGTTGATTTTAACCTAACTTTTTTGGTTTATAACGCAAATACGTCGAGTTTGGTATCAAATTAAAGCAAATTTAATTTCCTAAACGATTTTGATAATGAATACATTAATTATGTCTTAAATTGTGACATTAATTATGTAATAATCAATCAGAAAGTGCTTTAACATGAAAGAGGAGAAAATTTCATGAATTTTGATACCAAACACTATATATTTCTGAGTACGTCAAAATTAAATCAAGATGGCGTCGTTTTTGTTGATTTATAACCTAACTTTTTTGATTTTTATCGTAAATACGTCGAGTTTGGTGTCAAATTAAAGCAAATTTAATTTCCTAAACGATTTTGATAAAAAGGAATTAATTTTGCTTAAATTAAAAAATTTTGGTGAAATTAATTGATTAATAAACTTGAAAAAAATCAATCAAATAATGTTTTAACGTGAAAGAGGAGAAAATTTCGTGAATTTTGATACCAAACACGACATATTTACGAAATTGTCAAAATTAAGCAATAAAAAAACAAAATGGCGGGTATTTTGTTGATTTTAACCTAACTTTTTTGATTTTTAACGCAAATACATCGAGTTTGGTATCAAATTAAAGCAAATTTAATTTCCTAAACGATTTTGATAATGAAAACATTAATTATGCCTCAAATTGTGACATTAATTATATAATAAAGTTGAGATAATCAATCAGAAAAGTGCTTTAACGTGAAAGAGGAAAAAATTTCACGAATTTTGATACCAAACACGACATATTTACGAGTACGACAAAATTAAATCAACAATTCAAGATGGCGTCGTTTTGGTTGATTGTTAACCTAACTTTTTTTGTTTTTAACATAAATACGTCGAGTTTGGTATCAAATTAAAGCAAATTTTGTTTCCTAAACGATTTTGAAAATGAAAACATTAATTATGTGTCAAATTGTGACATTAATTATTTAATAAAGTTGAGAAAATCAATCAAAAAGTGCTTTAACGTGAAAGAGGAGAAAATTTCACGAATTTTGATACCAAACACGACATATTTACGAGTACGTCAAAATTAAATCAACATTCAAGATGGCGTCGTTCTTGTTGATTTTTAACCTAACTTTTTTGATTTTTAATGTAAATACCTCGACTTTGGTATCAAATTAAAGGAAATTTAATTTCCTAAACGATTTTGATAATGAAAACATTAATTATGTCTCAAATTGTGACATTAATTACTTAATAAAGTTAAGAAAATCAATCAAAAAGTGCTTTAGCGTGAAAGAGGAGAAAATTTCGTGAATTTTGATACCAAACACGATATATTTATGAATCTGTCAAAATTGAGCAATAAAAAACAAAATGGCGACGTTTTTGTTGATTTTAACCTAACTTTTTTGGTTTATAACGCAAATACGTCGAGTTTGGTATCAAATTAAAGCAAATTTAATTTCCTAAACGATTTTGATAATGAATACATTAATTATGTCTTAAATTGTGACATTAATTATGTAATAATCAATCAGAAAGTGCTTTAACATGAAAGAGGAGAAAATTTCATGAATTTTGATACCAAACACGATATATTTATGAATCTGTCAAAATTGAGCAATAAAAAACAAAATGGCGACGTTTTTGTTGATTTTAACCTAACTTTTCTGATTTTTAACGTAAATACATCGAGTTTGGTATCAAATTAAAGCAAATTTAATTTCCTAAACGATTTTGATAATGAAAACATTAATTATGTCTCAAATTGTGACATTAATTACTTAATAAAGTTAAGAAAATCAATCAAAAAGTGCTTTAGCGTGAAAGAGAAGAAAATTTCGTGAATTTTGATACCAAACACGACATATTTATGATAATATTATTTTTTAGCAAAATGGCGGCGTTTTTGTTGATTTTAACCTAACTTTTTTTTAATTTTTAACGGAAATATATCGTGTTTGGTATCAAATTAAAGGAAATTAAATCTAGATTACGAATTTGATGTCAAAATCAAATTATTTTTAAAATTTCGTTGTTCACAATTGTTTTTAAAAAATTTTTTTAAGTGATTTCGTCGTAATTAATAATTAATAATCCGTTAAAATAAGATATCCCGATAAATTTAGGTTGATACAAGAATTTTTAAGTATAATTCAAGATGGCGGCGTTTTCGTTGATTTTAACCTAACTTTTTCAATTTTTATCGGAAATATGTCGTGTTTGGTATCAAATTAAAGCAAATTTGATCTAGAATACAAATCTGATCTAGTATAGAAAAATAATATGATTGGATTATAAAAATGTTGACAATAAATCGAAAATAAACATTAAAGTTGAAGAAAATCGGTTTTAAATGCGACGAACTCGATGTGACAAGATCAAGTTCAAACAACAGTGTTAAATTACACGGTACAATGCACTTAAAGGCTGCCGTTACTCCTTTCAGAGTTTGGTATGCAAATCGAAACGGCGATTAGGAAATCATAAATTTCAATTTTGATAAATCTCGGAATAAAGTTAAACGAAACTTTATTTAGGTATTTATTTTTTTAAGAATGAGAGTGATTTTTCCCCTATCTTTTAGTAGAATGAAAATTTCGCAATCGCGGTGGTTACGAATGCACCTGCAAAAGTCGAAAGTATGTCACGTTTACCGTTTCGTGTGCGATTACGAAAGGGTATTAGAGTAATAGATAAAACGAAAGAGCACAGAATGAAATTTAAAAAAGGTTGAGAGAAAAAGAAATAGAACTAAATCCCAAACGTAATTTATATCGTAATACTTTCCCTGTGGTGCTGTTACAAACTGAATCGAATCAAACCAAAAAAAAAAAGATATGGGCAAACCCATAAAATTCTTTACTTAACTGTAACCAAACTAAAATCTTTTTGATTACATTTAAAACATTATTTTTCATCTTGAGGTCGTTTAACTCGCGAAGACCTCGACCTCGAGTGCGTTAACATTAAGAAACCGCTTCTTAAGTGGTCGATTCGACGTTTTGCAATTTTTATTGCACTTCAAGTCACCTTTAATTCCGTCCTCGAGTTCTCCTTTGCGACTTTTCGTTGATATTTTTTATACAATTAACGAAAAAAAGTAAGAAATGATTGAAAACGAGGTCTTACGTTACCCATTGTGTCTAAATACTGTGTCTAAAACGAAGGAAATAACGATTTTTACGATTTCACAACGCTTCATCTAAGAGGCCATCTCATTGTTTTCCAAAAAACAATCAAATTTAAAAAAAAATCCTTTCACTTCATTATTTAACTCAAAATTTGTAATTAAATATGTTATAATTAATAATAATCATCCAAATAAATGACTTGGAACAATCGAATCTTCTTTTTGATTACTTAACAAGGGTAATTCTAAAAAATCTTCGATTTCCACTTTCACCAAGAAGAACTAACATAGCGAGACTTGTAAACGCATCTAGTTTAAAAAGATAAATATCAAGGTGAGTGAAGAAGCGAAGTCGTGATCGAATGTAGAACTTAATAAAACCGTCGTGACCTGAAATGTCACGAAAAGGAATCAAAAAACTCAATGAAGAAATACGTTGATGAATATTGATGGGTTAAAAATAAAGTTATAAAGTTCTTTTTTTGCATACAATTAGTGGGTCGCACGAAAATTGCTTAAGTGTGTTAAATGTTTAAGTTATTATACAAGATGTTACCTAAGATTCTCAAGATTACGTTTTAAATTCTCGGAAATTGTTTAAAACTTCTCAGGTTTATTACAAAATTGTAACTCTTTTCCATTTTCATTGCGAAAATCGACTCAGAAATTAAAATTGCTTTAATTTGGTACCAAACACGCGGTATTTACGTTAAAAAAATTTCTAAAAATCTTAAAGTTAGGTTAAAATTTAAAAAAGTCGCCTCGAAGAAAGCTACTTTGACATCAAATTAATAATCTAGATTAAATTCCCTTTCATTTGATACCAAACACGGTATATTTGAGGTAAAAATCAAAAAAATTAAGTTAAAATCAACAAAAACACCGCCATCTTGAATTTTTGTACAAAATTTAAATATCAACCTAAATATATCGAGATTATTACGGATTGTTAATTACCTTTACGATGAAATCGCTCAAAAAAGTTTTTTTTAAATAATCGTAGAAAAGAAATTGTTTGTAATAAAGAAATTTTAAAAAATAATTTGATTTCGACATCAAATTCGTAATCTAGATTTAATTTCCTTTAATTTGATACCAAACACGATACATTTCTGTTAAAATTAAAAAAAGTTAGGTTAAAATCAACAAAAACGCCGCCATTTTGATAAATATTAATATTGTCGTAAATATGTCGTGTTTGGTATCAAAATTCTCGAAATTTTCTTCCCAACTATGTTAAAGTGCTTTTTGATCGATTTTTTAAAGTTTATTAATTAATTAATTGCACGGATATTTTTTAATTGAACCAAATTAACGTTTTTTTTATCGAAATCGTTTAGTAAATTAAATTTGCTTTAATTTGATACCAAACTCGACGTATTTACCTTAAAAATCAAAAAAATTAGGTTAAAATCAACAAAAACGACGCCATCTTGAATTATTGATTTAATTTTGACGTATTCGTAAATATGTCGTGTTTGGTATCAAAATTCATGAAATTTTCTCCTCTTTCACGTTAAAACACCTTTATTACATAATTAATGTCACAATTTGAGGCATAATTAATGTTTTCATTATCAAAATCGTTTAGGAAATTAAATTTGCTTTAATTTGATACCAAACTCGACGTATTTACATTAACAATCAAAAAAGTTAGGTTAAAATCAACAAAAACGACGCCATCTTGAATTGTTGATTTAATTTTGACGTAGTCGTAAATATGTCGTGTTTGGTATCAAAATTCGTGAAATTTTCTCCTCTTTCACGCTAAAGCACTTTTTGATTGATTTTCTCAACTTTATTAAATAATTAATGTCACAATTTGAGACATAATTAATGTTTTCATTTTCAAAATCGTTTAGGAAACAAAATTTGCTTTAATTTGATACCAAACTCGACGTATTTATGTTAAAAACAAAAAAAGTTAGGTTAACAATCAACAAAAACGACGCCATCTTGAATTGTTGATTTAATTTTGTCGTACTCGTAAATATATCGTGTTTGGTATCAAAATTCGTGAAATTTTCTCCTCTTTCACGCTAAAGCACTTTTTGTTTGATTTTCTTAACTTTATTACATAATTAACGTAACAATTTGGTACATAATTAATGTTTTCATTATCAAAATCGTTAAGGAAACAAAATTTGCTTTAATTTGATACCAAACTCGACGTATTTACCTTAAAAATCTAAAAAGTTAGGTTAAAAGTCAACAAAATAGCCGCCATTTTGTTTTTTATTGATTAATGTTGACATTTTCGTAATTACGTTGTGTTTGGTATCAAAATCCATGAAATTTTCTCCTCTTTCATGTTGAAGCACTTTTAGATCGATTTTCTCAAATTTATTGATTAATTAATTCCCAGAATATTTTTTAATTGTAACAAAACTATCCAAAATCATTTAGAAAATTAACTTTGCTTTAATTTGATACCAAACTCGACGTATTTGCGTTAAAAATCAAAAAAGTTAGGTTAAAATCAACAAAAACGACGCCATCTTGAATTTGTTGATTTAATTTTGACATTTTCGTAAATACGTCGTGTTTGGTATCAAAATTCACGAAATTTTCTCCTCTTTCATGTTAAAGCAGTTTTAGATTGATTTTCTTAAATTTATTAATTAATTAATTCCCAGAATATTTTTTAATCGTAACAAAATTAACCAAAATCATTTAGAAAATTAAATTTGCTTTAATTTGATACCAAACTCGATATATTTGCGTTAAAAATCAAAAAAGTTAGGTTAAAATCAACAAAAACGACGCCATCTTGATTTAATTTTGACGTATTCGTAAATATGTCGTGTTTGGTATCAAAATTCACGAAATTTTCTCCTCTTTCATGTTAAAGCAGTTTTAGATCGATTTTCTCAAATTTATTAATTAATTAATTCCCAGAATATTTTTTAATCGTAACAAAATTAACCAAAATCATTTAGAAAATTAAATTTGCTTTAATTTGATACCAAACTCGATATATTTGCGTTAAAAATCAAAAAAGTTAGGTTAAAATCAACAAAAACGACGCCATCTTGATTTAATTTTGACGTATTCGTAAATATGTCGTGTTTGGTATCAAAATTCACGAAATTTTCTCCTCTTTCATGTTAAAGCAGTTTTAGATCGATTTTCTCAAATTTATTAATTAATTAATTCCCAGAATATTTTTTAATCGTAACAAAATTAATTTGATTTATTGTTTTAGATGACTTGTAATTGTCCGATAACCCAGCCGGGTCCCACGTTAGCCTCGACGTGCGGTGGGGCTCCTTTTATGCTTTTCATGGGCCTCCTCGAGGTCTTTTTGCGATCTCAATGCGACCTTGAGGATCCTTGTGGCCGCCTCAACCAAACTCCGCTCCTCCAAGAGTACGATTTTATCATCGTTGGGGGCGGATCTGCTGGGTCGGTTGTTGCGAGTCGGTTATCTGAGATTCCTGAGTGGAGGGTGTTGTTAATTGAAGCGGGTAAATTTATTTGTATATGTATATTTATGGATAAGTAATTTTTTAACATAATTAGGAATGGATGAACCAACTGGGACTCAAGTCCCCTCGATGTTTTTAAATTTTTTGGGTTCCTCGATCGATTGGGGGTTCCAAACCGAGCCGGAGGAGGAAGCTTGCCTCAACGAGCACGAGGCGCGTTGTTATTGGCCTCGAGGTAAAGTTCTCGGTGGGACTTCCGTGATGAATGGGATGATGTATGTACGGGGTGCTCGAAAAGACTTCGACGATTGGGCGAGGATGGGAAATCAAGGTTGGGGCTTCAACGACATCCTCCCTTATTTCCTCAAAAGCGAGGATAACCAACAAATCGATAAGATGGACCAAGGGTTCCATTCTTCCGGCGGGTTATTAACGGTTTCTCAATTTCCTTATCACCCCCCCTTATCCAAAGCGATTCTTAAAGCCGGGGAGGAATTAGGGTTTAAAATTCGCGATTTAAACGGGATGAACCACATTGGATTTGCGATCCAACAAACGACGAATAAAAACGGGTCGAGGATAAGCACGGCGAGGGCCTTTTTGAGGCCTTTTAAGCATAGGAGGAACCTCCAGATTTTATTAAACACGACGGTTTCGCGGGTTTTGGTTAATTCGAACACTAAGGAGGCTTACGGTGTTGAGATACTCAAAGAAGATGGTTCTCGGCAGGTTATTTACGCAACGAAAGAGATTGTTGTGAGTGGAGGCGCGGTGAATTCGCCCCAAATCTTATTATTATCCGGAATAGGCAATTCTGAGCATCTTCGTAACTTAAATATACCAACGACGCATCATTTACCAGGTGTGGGGCAAAATCTACATAATCATGTCGCGTTTTTTTTAAATTTTAACATCAACGACACCAATAGTGCCCCATTAAATTGGGCGACAGCCATGGAATATTTGTTATTTAGAGATGGGTTAATGAGCGGAACTGGAGTGTCTGAAGTAACCGCTATGATTAATTCGAAATATTCAAGCTCAATCGATAATCAACCCGATCTTCAATTCTTCTTCGGCGGTTTTTTGGCTAATTGTGCCAAAACGGGACAAGTCGGGGAAAAACTCGATAATAGCAGCAGGCAAATTCAAATAATCCCTGCGGTTCTTCACCCAAAAAGTCGCGGGTACATCGAGTTAAAAGACTCAGATCCTAGTTCGTATCCTTTAATTTTTGCGAGGTATTACACTCACCCCGATGATGTTAAAGTAATGATCGAAGGGATTAAATTTGCTATCAAATTGAGCGAAACTGACGCTTTAAAAAAGTATGGTTTCGAATTGGATCGGACGAAAGTTGAGGGGTGCGAGAAATTCGAATTTGGCTCCGATGAGTATTGGGAGTGCGCCGCTAAGAGGCAAACCGGGCCGGAGAATCATCAAGCTGGAAGTTGCAAAATGGGGCCAGAATCGGATCAAATGGCGGTGGTGAATCCGTATTTACAAGTAATTAATTAATTTAAATTAAGAAATTATTTCAAAAATTAATTTTCCAGGTTTATGGCGTTGATAGATTACGAGTCATTGACGCTAGCATAATGCCCAAAGTCACTTCAGGAAACACGAACGCCCCCACGATTATGATTGCGGAAAAAGGAAGCGATATGATCAAACAGAGATGGTTAACTCCCCAAGCGGGGTTTTTTTACTCCCCAATGATGCCGAATCAACGAATTGACAGGCAATGGGGATCGTGGTGAAAAGAAATTTCGGGGTTAATTTATTCGGTTTGTAAATTAATAAATTTTTTAAACTAATTTGTTGTTTGTTTTTTTAAATTCGTAATCCTCACAAAAAATCCTTTAAAATGAGCCCAAACACGATGGGGTTATCTCCAAAAACGACGGAGATAACCTAAATGATTTAGCCGCCATTTTGAAAACTGCAAAAATTTTAATTGTGAGGTAACCCCATCGAGTTTGGGTTCATTTTGAAGCATTTTTGATTAAGATTACGAATTTTATCATGAAATTAATTTAGTAAAATCGAGTATAACCTAACAATCGCAAAAAATAAATAAAATATTGATATTTTCTTGTCACAAATTAAAAATGCTTTAAAATGACTCCAAACACGGCGGGGTTATCTTTAAAAATGGCGAAGATAACCTAAATGACTTATCCGCCATTTTGAAAATATCATATTTGTTGATATTAAGATAACCCCATCGAGTTTGGGTTCATTTTAAAGCATTTTTGATTAAGATTACGAATTTGATCATAAAATTAATTTAGTAAAATCGAGTATAACTTAACAATAACAAAAAATAAATAAAAAGATTTTTTTTTGATATTTTCTTGTCACAAATTAAAAATGCTTTAAAATGAATCCAAACACGGCGGGGTTATCTTTAAAAATGGCAAAGATAACCTAAATGACATAGCCGCCATTTTGAAAATATCATCTTTGTTGGTTTTAAGATAACCCCATCGAGTTTGGGTTCATTTTAAAGGATTTTTGATTAAAATTACGAATTTTATCACAAAATTAATTTTAATTTAATAGATTCAAGTATAACCTAATCATAATAAAAAAGTTAAAAATTATTTTTTTATGATATTTTCTTGTAAAAAATTAAAAATGTTTTAAAATGACTCCAAACACGGCGGGGTTATCTTTAAAAATGGCAAAGATAACCTAAATGACATAGCCGCCATTTTGAAAATATCATATTTGTTGATTTTAAGTTAACCCCATCGAGTTTGGGTTCATTTTAAAGGATTTTTCATCAAGATTACGAATTTTATCATAAAATTGATTTTAATTTTAATTTAATACATTCAAGTATAACCTAACCATAACAAAAAAATTAAAAATTATTTTTTTATGATATTTTCTTGTAACAAATTAAAAATGCTTTAAAATGAATCCAAACACGACTATGTCATCGTTAAAAATAGCAAAGATAACCTAAATGACTTATCCGCCATCTTGAAAATATGATATTTGTTGATTTTAAGATAACCCCATCGTGTTTGGGTTCATTTTAAAGGATTTTTGATCAAGATTATGTATCTGCACATAAAAAGTAAATAAAAATTATTTTTTTTAACATTATCCTAATTAAACATAACCTAAATAAACAAAAATTTATGGTCTTGATTGATGTGACTTAAAGAACGTTAAAATTGCCCTAAAATGAGTCCAAACACGATGTTATCTTTAAATATAATGTAGATAACCTAAATTACATAGCCGCCATCTTGAAATAAATCATATATGTCAATTTTGAAGATAAACCCATCGTGTTTGGGCTCATTTTAAAGGGTTTTTCACAAAGATTACGAATTTTTAGGATAAAAGTAATATAATTTTAAAATTAAGTCAACATCTTGAAAAATAATGATTTTAAAAAGTAAAAATTAATTAATAAATTATAAAGTATAAAATAGGCAACCCAAGTTACACACATAAAAAATATTCTAAATAATCTCAACATATAAGTTGAAATTAACAACAAACCAACAACGGTGGATGAAAACGATGTTAACAAAAATTGTTCGTAATAAATAATAGAATGATAATCCAGAACCGATTTCGTTGATAACTCAATTCTTTCGCATTTTTAATTATAAAAGCTAAAATCCCCAAATCTCTAAATTGACGTTTTTCGATCCAATTTTCATATTTTCGTATTTTTCTCGATATTGACGCATCTGAGCGAAAAAATGAAAGAGAGCAATATTGTTAAGAATAAAATTTGTTACAACTTTTGTCCGAAAAGTTTTTTTATAATAAGCTTCGATTCCAAAATGTTACCATTAACACTAGTAAAGCAAAGAAATTCATCAAATTTTCATATTTTCGTATTTTTCTCGATATTGACGCATCTGAGAGCAAAAGTGAAAGAGAGCAATATTGTTAAGAATACAATTTGCTACAACTTTTGTTTGAAAAGTTTTTTTATAACAAGCTCTGATTCCCGAATGTTACCATTAGCTAGTATTAGAACAAGAAAATTGATCGAATCTTCATATTTTCGTATTTTTCTCGATATTGACGCATCTGAGTACAAAAGTGAAATAGAGCAATATTGTTAAACATAAAATTTGCTACAACTTTTGTTCTAAAAGTTTTTTTATAACAAGTTCCGATTCCCGAATGTTACCATTAGCTAGTAGTAAAACAAGAAAAGTCCTCGAATTTTCATATTTTTTTATTTTTCTCGGTATTGACGCATCTAAGAGAAAAAGTGAAAGGGAGCAATATTGTTAAGAATAAAATTTGCTACAACTTTCGTTCCAAAAGTTTATTTATAACATGCTCCGTTTCCAAAATGTTACCATTAACACTAGTAAAGCAAAGAAATTCATGAAATTTTCATATTTTCGTATTTTTATCAATATTGACGCATCTGAGAGCAAAAGTGAAAGAGAGCAATATTGTTAAGAATACAATTTGCTACAACTTTTATTCTAAAAGTTTTTTTATAAAAAGCTCCAATTCCAAAATGTTACTATTAGCTAATAGTAAAACAAGGCTATTAACCAGGAAGGAACATTAAATTGTAAGAAAAGCGACTAAAAATGTTTTTAAAATGTATGATTTTATTGATTTTACTGATTGAACGTTTCTTACGGACATTATCGTTTTGTAAAATGTACAAAAATAATTTATAAAAAAATATATTTGTTGTAAGAGGTAATTTGAGGATGAACACATTTAGAAAATCGATTCTAAGTTTTAGGTCTTATCACAAACAAAATTACGTTTTGGTTTAAAAAACTGCGAGAAATTAAAAAATCTCACAATTTTCTTTACAACTTTTTAAATTTTTTCTTAAATTCTAATTTTTATAACATTTTTTTAATCCTTAAATAATCTCTACAATTTCTTTTCACAATAATAATTAATTATATTCTCCTATTTTCTTCAACACTTCCAATATTATCATTACTAACATTATCAACGTTATTTTGAAGATTCTCATTCATTTGCGCGTACAAAACAGCGTCATGAATGGTCGGAAACAACTCTAAACTTCCTTCCTTTTCATCGTACTTTTCGCATTTCTTTAACGTTTCATAAATCGGCCCAGAACAAGTCGCCACATAAAACCGAATCCCTAATTTTTCGTAAGTTTTACTTAAATCTCGTAATAAATCACCCCCACTCGGATCAACATAAGTAATCGCCGAACAATCAATAACAATACACTTAACAACAATTAATGGGAGTGCATTTTTATTTTGTTCTAATTTTTTTAAAAGTTCGTTCGCGTTAAAACCAATTTTCTTGCTTAAATGATTTTTAAAAGTATGTTTAGTCGCGAAATTTAACGACCCGCAATAATGGAAAATTTTAATCATTTCAATTTCCTTAACCCCTTTGTAACGTTTCGAATCCAAATACAAATCGGTGTTTGGAACGACACCCAACAAACACGTGTAAGGCACGTGGCTTTGCGTAAAAATCGAGAAAAACGAGGCTAAAACTCCAATTCCCAATCCGACATCGATCCCGATCGTTACCGTCGAAACAAACGTTAATAACCAAACGAAAGCATCCCATTTCGAAAGTTTATAATAAAGTTTTAGTTTCGTACATTGCATTAGCATTCCTTTTAGTGCCACGACGATTATGCTCGCTAAAATCGCCTAAAACAAACAGAAATTAATTTAATTAACGATGATTTATGTTATAGTTAATAATTACCCTTGGTAAGTGCTCGAAAACTGGGGCGATCCATAAAAGAACGATTAAAAGTAACGTGCAGGAAATGATTGACGCTATTTGGCTGACTCCTCCGACTGATTGTTGGATCATCGAGCGGGATAATGACGCTGTTATCGGCATTGATGAAAAGAATGATCCGAAAAAGTTACTTAAACTCTATAAAATTAAAAAAAAGTATTGTTATCAATATTGTTTTGTTTTACTTTTGCTCGCAGATGTGTCAATATCGAGAAAAATATGAAAAATTGATGAATTTCGATGTTTAATCGGAGCATGTTATAAAAAAATGTTTAGAATAAAAGTTGTAACAAATTTTGTTCTAAATAATATTGCTCTCTTGTATTTTTGCTCTCAGATGCGTCAATATCGAGAAAAATACGAAAATATGAAAATTTTATGAATTTTCTTGTTTTATTACTAGCTAATGGTAACATTTAGGAATTGGGGCATGTTACAAAAAAACTTTTAGAACAAAAGTTGTAGCAAATTTTATTCTTAATAATATTGCTTTCTTGCACTTTTGTTCTTAGATGCATAAATATCGATAAAAATACGAAAATATCAAAATTTGATAAATTTCCTGGTTTTATTACTAGCTAGGTAACATTTAAGAATTCAAGCATGTTACAAAAGAACTTTTACAACAAAAGTTGTAGCAAATTGCATTCTTAACAATATTGCTCTCTTTCACTTTTGCTCTCAGATGCATAGATATCGAGAAAAATACGAAAATATGAAAATTTGATGAATTTCCTTGTCTTACTACTAGCTAATGGTAACAATCGGGAATTGGAGCTTGTTATAAAAAAACATTTAGAACAAAAGTTGTAGCAAATTTTATTCTTAACAATATTGCTCCTTTACATTTTTGTTCTTAGATGCGTCAATTTTGAGAAAAGTATGAAAATATGAAAATTTGATGATTTTCCTTGTTTTACTATTAGCTAATGGTAATATTTGAAAATCGAGTAATGTTACAAAAAAACTATTGGAACAAAAGTTGTAGCAAATTTTATTCTTAACAATATTGCTCTCTTTCACTTTTGCTCTCAGGCTCATAGATATCGAGAAAAGCACGAAAACATAAAAATTTGATGAATTTCGCTGTTTTAAGTAGGTAATGGTAACATTCCGGAATCGGAACATGCTATAAAAAAACTTTTAGAACAAAAGTTGTAGCAAATTTTATTCTTAACAATATTGCTCTCTTGCACATATCAGTCATCAAGATATCTCAATTAACACAGAAGTTATCCAAAAAATGATTTAATATTTTGTCGATTTCAAGCTATGCTAAGTAACCAAATCCTAAAAATTCTAGATACTGAAACGGGATTTTCTGTATGACTTTGATATTTCAATTAATTGGGCTTTCTTTTGACATATCATTCATCAAAATATTTCAATTAACACGGAAATTACCTAAAAAATGATTTAAATGTCTATTTTGTCGATTTCAAGCTATGCTAAGTAACCAAATGCTAAAAATTCTAGATACTGAAACGGTATTTTCTGTATGATTCTGATATTTTAATTAATTGGGCTTTCTTTTGANAATTAGTAATGGCAATTATAGCGTGAAGTTTTCTTTTGTAATGTCAATTATAGCGTGAAGGAATGTTAGGTAAGGTTAGTTTTGTTTACAAACATTAATTATACCTTGAAGTTTTCTTTGGCAATTATACTCTGTTTTTAAACCAGGAGGAGTATTTTAAATTTGTCACCAGATTGACCTTGCACGTGATTGGTTGAATGCGAGGAAGGTTCACACACAGGCAATTTTGAATTTGAAGGTTAGGTTATTGACAATTCGACAGTTTCGTGTCATTATTGTAAATTTTGTGTTCTTAAACCCTTCTTTATTATATTTTGAAATAAATACACTCATAACAGCAACATTAATTTGTATGTTTAGTGTTGACGATAACAAACGAAAATAAATACAATAATAAGTAAATAAATAAATTTCTGGTGACTTTTCCTAGTGTAAATCTGACTTTCGCTTTTACTCCTCCTGGTTTAAAAACAGAGTATAGCTAGGTAACATTTAAGAATTCGAGCATGTTACAAAAAAATTTTTAGAACAAAAGTTGTAGCAAATTTTATTCTTAACAATATTGCTCTCTTTCACTTTTGTTCTCAGAGACATAGATATCGAGAAAAATACCAAAATATGAAAATTTGATGAATTTTCTTGTTTTATTACTAGCTAGGTAACATTTAAGAATTCGAGCATGTTACAAAAAAACTTTTACAACAAAAGTTGTAGCAAATTTTATTCTTAACAATATTGCTCTCTTTCGCTTTTGCTCTCAGAGGCATAGATATCGATAAAAATACGAAAATATGAAAATTTGATGAATTTCCTTGTTTTATTACTAGCTAATGATAACATTTAGGAATTGGAGCATGTTACAAAAAAACTTTTATAACAAATGTTGTAGCAAATTGTATTCTTAACAATATTGTTCTCTTTCACTTTTGCTCTCAGATGCATAGATATCGAGAAAAATACGAAAATATGAAAATTTGATGAATTTTCTTGTTTTATTACTAGCTAATGGTAACATTTAGGAATTGGGGCATGTTACAAAAAAACTTTTAGAACAAAAGTTGTAGCAAATTTTATTCTTAACAATATTGCTCTCTT
>NW_019280541.1:52044-97973 GCF_000648695.1 Onthophagus taurus
GATAATTCGACAGTTTCGTGTCATTATTGTATATTTTGTGTTCTTAAACCCTTTTTTATTATATTTTGAAATAAATACACTCATAACTTCAATGTTAATTTGTATGTTTAGTGTTGACGATAACAAACGAAAATAAATACAATAATAAGTAAATAAATAAATAATAATGTTGGGTGTTTGAATTATGGTTACTTTTTATAATAAAAGGTTGGTAACATGAGAGGGTGGCATCAGCATAAAAATGTAAGAACAAGACCATGCGTAACAGATCCACAACAGATCAGAGTGGGCATTGCTAATAAGAAGTTGGTATAATAATAATTGTTAGTAAGAAGTAAGAACGTTATTAGTTGTATGAATATTGTTAATGTAATAATAGTGAAGAATATAAATATAATAAGTAACGGTGTTGAAGTTTAATTAAATTAACGAAGTATTAAACAAATAATAATTATTAATTTAAATTTACCGCCAAAATATCTAGTGATATTTTCTCGTGACTTTTCCTAGTGTAAATCTGACTTTCGCGTTTACTCCTCCTGGTTTAAAAACAGAGTATAGCTAGGTAACATTTAAGAATTCGAGCATGTTACAAAAAAACTTTTAGAACAAAAGTTGTAGCAAATTTTATTCTTAACAATATTGCTCTCTTTCACTTTTGCTCTCAGAGACATAGATATCGATAAAAATACGAAAATATGAAAATTTTATGAATTTTCTTGTTTTATTACTAGCTAGGTAACATTTAGGAATTGGAGCATGTCACAAAAAAACTTTTAGAACAAAAGTTATAGCAAATTTTATTCTTAACAATATTTCTCTCTTTCACTTTTGCTCTCAGATGCATAGATATCGAGAAAAATACAAAAATATGAAAATTGGATGAATTTCCTTGTTTTACTAACTAATGGTAACATTTAGGAATTGGAGCGTGTTACAAAGAAACTTTTAGAACAAAAGTTGCACCTAATCTTTAGGGCACGAAACTTTTGTAACAAAACGATACGATTTCCCCCCCTACAATTTTTCTCAGTGCCTAGTTTTCAGGGTTTGTTTTCTAGAGATGTCACTGAGTGGCTACAAAAAGTGGAGGGGGGAAATCGTATCGTTTTGTTCCAAAAGTTCCATGCCCTAGTTATAGTGGACGTAATTACCGTTAACAAATTATTCAGGCTTATTTTTCAAACAAACCTATGAGCAGAATATGTCGTTTAAAAGTGCACAGTTTAAGCTCTCTTTTAGTATTACAAGTAAAATCGATTACTTAAAAATACAGCAAATTATATTCTTAACAATATCACTCTCTTTCAATTTTGCTCTCAGAAGCATAGATATAGAAAAAATTCAAAGATTTGAAAATTTGATGAATTTTCTTGTTTTAGTACTAGCTAATGGTAATATTTAGGAATTAGAGCATGTTACAAAAGAATTTTTAGAACAAAAGTTGTAGCAAATCTTATTCTCAACAGTATTGCTCTCTTGCACTTTTGCTCTCAGGTGCATAGATATCGAGAAAAATACGAAAATATGAAAATTTCGCTATTTTACAAGTGTATGGTAACATTTTAAAATCGGGGTATGTTATCAAAAAACTTTTTGAATAAAAGTTGTAGCAAATTTTATTCTTAACAATATTGCTCTCTTACACTTTTGCACTCAGATGCGTCAATATCGAGAAAGATATGAAAATATGAAAATTTGATGAATTCCGTTATTTTACTACGTCGTAATGGTAGTATTCGGGAATCGGAGCATTTTACAAAAAAACTTTTAGAACGAAAGTTGTAGCTAATCTTATTCTCAACAATATTGCTCTCTTTCATTTTTGCTCTCAGATGCGTCAATATAGAGAAAATTACGAAAATATGAAAATTTGATGAATTTCGCTATTTTACTACTGCTTAGTAGTAGTATTCGGGAATCGGAGCATGTTACAAAAAAACTTTTAGAATAAAAGTTGTAGCAAATTTTATTCTTAACAATATTGCTCTCTTACACTTTTCCTCTCAGATGCATAAATATCAAGAAAAATATGAAAATTTTATGAATTTCGCTATTTTACAAGTGTATGGTAACATTCTAAAATCCGGGCATGTTATCAAACAACTTTTTGAACAAAAGTTGTAGGAAATTTTATTCTTAACAATATTGCTCTCTTACACTTTTGCTCTCAGATACGTCAATATCGAGAAAGATACGAAAATATGAAAATTTGATGAATTTCGCTATTTTACTACTGCTTAGTGGTAGTATTTGGAAATCGAAACATTTTACAAAAAAACTTTTAGAAGAAAAGTTGTAGCTAATTTTGTTCTTAACAATATTGCTCTCTTTCATTTTTGCTCTCAGATGCGTCAATATCGAGAAAAATACGAAAACATGAAAATTTGATGAATTTCGTTATTTTACTACATCGGTCGTAATGGTAGTATTCGGGAATCGGAGCATGTTAAAAAAAACTTTTAGAACGAAAGTTGTAGTTCATTTCATTCTTAACAATATTGCTCTCTTTCACTTTTACTCCCACATACAGCATTGCCAACCCAATGCGAACCCAAATGAGTTATATCCATCGAGATATACTATGTTTAAATAAATTATATGTATCTCGATGGTTATATCACTCTTAATTTCTTANTAACAAGGTTTGTTGTGCTACGTTAGCAGTAAGTCTAGTATAAGTATAGTGTAATTAATTGTAAAAGAGATAGTTACAAAGAAGTCAAATAGAAGTTAAGACGATACAGTCTTTAATTATTAATTGATCACCTTTACCAATCTTCCCAATACTTAATAGAGAAGAACACTTATTAAGTTATTACACTAGCTAATGGTAACATTTAGGAATTGGAGCATGTTACAAAAAAACTTTTAGAACAAAAGTTGTAGCAAATTTTATTCTTAACAATATTGCTCTCTATCACTTTTGCTCTCAGAGGCATAGATATCGAAAAAATACGAAAATATGAATATTTGATAAATTTCCCTGTTTTACTACTAGCTAATGGTAACATTTAGGAATTGGGGAATGTTACAAAGAATCTTTTAGATCAAAAGTTGTAGCTAATCTTATTCTTAACAGAGTTGGTCTCTTGCACTTTTGCTTTCAGGTGCATAGATATCGAGAAAAATACGAAAATATGAAAATTTGATGAATTTCGCTATTTTACAAGTGTATGGTAACATTTTAAAATCGGGGTATGTTATCAAAAAACTTTTTGAACAAAAGTTGTAGCAAATTTTATTCTTAACAATATTTCTCTCTTTCACATTTGCTCTCAGGCGCATAGATGTCGAGAAAAACACGAAAATATGAAAATTTCATGAATTTCCTTATTTTACTACTAGCTAATGCTAATATTTAAGAATTGGAGCATGTTACAAAGAAACTTTTAGGACAGAAGTTGTAGCTAATCTTATTCTTAACAATATTGCTCTTTTTCATTTTTGCTCTCAGATGCGTCAATATCGAGAAAGATACGAAAATATAAAAATTTGATGAATTTCGCTATTTTACTACTGCTTAGTGGTAGCATTTGGAAACTGAAGCATTTTACAAAAAAACTTTTAGAATCAAAGTTGTAGCTAATCTTATTCTGAACAATATTGCTCTCTTTCATATTTGCTCTCAGATGCATCAATATCGAGAAAGATACGAAAATATAAAAATTTGATGAATTTCGTTATTTTACTACGTCGTAATGGTAGTATTCGGGAATCGGAGCATGTTACAGAAAAACTTTTTGAACAAAAGTTGTAGCAAATTTTATTCTTAACAATATTGCTCTCTTACACTTTTCCTCTCAGATGCATAAATATCAAGAAAATATGAAAATTTGATGAATTTCGCTATTTTACAAGTGTATGGTAACATTTTCAAATCGGGGCATGTTATCAAAAAACTTTTTGAACAAAAGTTGTAGCTAATTTTGTTCTTAACAATATTGCTCTCTTTAATTTTTGCTCTCAGATGCGTCAATATCGAGAAAAATACGAAAATATGAAAATTGGATGAATTTCGTTATTTTATTGCGTCGTAATGGTAGTATTCGGGAATCGGAGCATGTTACAAAAAAACTTTTAGAACGAAAGTTGTAGCTCATTTCATTCTTAACAATATTGCTCTCTTTCACTTTTACTCCCACATACAGCATTGCCAACCCAATGCGAACCCAAATGAGTTATATCCATCGAGATATACTATGTTTAAATAAATTATATGTATCTCGATGGTTATATCACTCTTAATTTCTTACCTTTATTTGCTTCGTTGAGGTTGGCCGCCCAAAGTATTGTTCGTGATATAAGAATTAATCTCCAAGTATCACGAACAATACTTAGAGCGACCGACGTCTTCGAAGTCGGCCGAGACAAAATCGTTATTTTTTTAAGTGGAATGATATTGGTTCAAATTTTTTATGTAAAAATAGCACAACTTGAACTAAATTAACTATATCAATCCACCTTATATGGAATGGTCAAAAATGGAATAACTCTTTTATCTTATAAGAAAAAATAAATTAAAAAGTGATACAAACCATCGCAAAGAGTTCTTGATTTGGATTCACGTCGTAATGAAGTTTCGATGCGAAAATAATCGCCATCGACATCGAAATCGAGTACGAAACGATGCAGATTATCAACGAATCCACAGCGATTTCCGGTAGAAGCGAAAAAATCGGTAGTGTAGGAGCCGGAAGTCTGCCAAAAAATTTGTCAATAAAAATCAATTTTTGTTCAGATAAGATTATATTAATTAACCAATTAAAATATAGTTTTGAAAGTGATAAATCAAAAAAATAAAACTTACATCGTTCTTACCCTGTAGGAATCTCCCCGACGATCGTCACGTTGTATTTAGCGTTAAAATCCCCGAAATAACTCGAAGCTGTTCCGATTAAAACGGCCGCTAATTCTATAGGAAACGGTATCCTCGTTCTTTGCGCCAACCAAGGCTATAAAAATAATTTATTAATCACAAATTTAATAATTAAATTAAGTTGTAATGATTACTTTAAATATTTCGTTATTTATGACCATAATAACGATTGCTGTCATTGATATTGAGACCGCTGTGTGGTTCGCTAAAGGTATTGCCATAACTATATCATAAATTGACTAAAAAATAATCGATTAAAAATTTTTTTTAACGTTAAATTAATTCTAACCAAAGGTAAACTAAAAAATCCTCTCCGTTTCTTGAGGGGCAACCCGAAAAGATCCTTCATTTGCGAAACAACAACGTAGCAAGCTGCAGCGCAAGTAAATCCATTCACCAAAACGTCCGATAATAAATTTGAAATCACCCCCAATCTCAAAACGTACATAATCAACTAAAAAATGATTTATATTAATAAATATTAATTAAATTTGTGTTAAATCGTACTTGCCAAGCTGCTACGGCAAAAGTAACGGTTATTGCAACGGCTATTGGGGGATATTGTTGGTGCTCGATTACTCCATTATCGGTTTGATTATGAGTTAACATCTCCATCCAATTCGCTTGATCGACATTTTCCGGAGGTTTCTCTTCCGTGCTGTATTGTGACACAACTTTTCCCGTCATCAAACAGACGATAGCAAAAGTGCCCATTGAGACATGTCGCGATGTGCCGAAAAAAAAGTATATGATCACGGGGAAAAATGCCATGTATATACCGACAGCTGGGGGGACGTTTCCTAATAACGAATACGCTATACCCTAAAAATTAGAAGTAATAGAAATGAAATTGAGGTATAGTTTAAGAATCATCAAGTCGCTTAAAAATCGAAAATTTTTGTTTTAATCGACGCGAAATCAATCAAGTTATCCGTTACAAATTAAAAAAAAGTGCGGAAAAGTCCAAAATTTAAGATATCACTTTTTTAGCGTATTTTTATCGAATTAAAAGTAAATTAAAATTTTTTTTTTTACTTTAATTTTATTATTATATTCATAATCTTGATAAAATAACCTTTAAAATGAGCCCAAACATGACGTATTTATCTCAAAAGACAAAAAAGTTAGAACAAAAAATCATTAAACACGAAGTTGGCAGCAATGAAGATTTTTAAATATTAATACCAACCTTAATTTTCGATTTTTTTTTATTATTTTTTCATTTTTGTGGCAAATTTTAAGACATTTTATAAAAATTAAGAATGTATCAAAATGACGTTGACATTTCAAACCGGAAGTTGACCATAACTTCGTTAATATTGAAGTTTTACACTAGCACTACCACTAGAACTAACACTAAACCTAGAACTAGAAATATTCAGGTTTAGCCGTGTGTTTAAAAATAATTTTGGTGTTTTTTGAAAGAATTTCAACGCACGGCTAAGAAAAAAATTTTCAGGGATTAACGTTAATTTCAATTTTGTTATTATATTCGTAATCTTTGTAAAATAACCTTTAAAATGAACCCAAACATGACGTATTTATCTCAAAAGACAAAAAAGTTAGAACAAAAAAACATTAAACACGAAGTTGGCAACAATGAAGATAGCAATTTAATTTTAAAATATTAATACCAACCTTAATTTTCGATTTTTTTTATTATATTTTCGTTTTTGTGGCAAATTTTAAGACATTTTATAAAAATTAAGAATATATCAAAATGACGTTGACATTTCTAACCGGAAGTGACCATAACTTCGTTAATATTGAAGATAAATATGTCGTGTTTGTATTCATTTTAAAGGTTTTTTAATGAAGATTACAAATATGTCAAAATTGACGTTGACATTTTAAACCTGAAGTTAGTTGTCATATAATAGACAAATGGATAACTTCATGGTGTTTTTTCATGATGTATTTTTTATTAAAAAAACTTTCTTAAAAAGATTTTTAAAGATGTCAAAAAGTCTCTCAAGTTGACCAGGCCTTCCTAAAGAATTGAAAAATTACTAAAAAGTGTCCAAAGGTTTTCTGGACAGTTATAAAGTTTGTCTAAAGTATTTTAAAATCGTCAAAACGTATTTATACGCATCCTGGACATTTATGAAGGTATCCAGAGGGTTTTTAAAGATGTCAAAAAGTGTCTAAAAGCTTCCTGGACAGTTCTAGAAGCTGTCTAATGATTTATATACCCGTTCAAAAGTATCCTCAAGCTTCTTAATGATTACTATAGCCATCAAAAAGTGTCCAGAAGATGTCTAATGATATCTAGAATCGATAAAAACTGTACAAATGGTGTCTAATGATATCTATAGGCGTCAAAAAGTGCTCAGAAGGTGTCTAATGATATCTAGAATCGATAAAAATTGTCCAAATGGTGTCTAATGATATCTACAGTCGTCAAAAGGTGTTCTGAAGATATTTAGTGATTTCTATAGTAAATAAAAAGTGTCCAAAAGCTTTCTAATTATTTCTATAGTTGTTAAAAGGTGTCCAGATGGTGTGTGATGATATCTATAGTAGTCAAAAAGTGTTCAGAAGGTGTCTAATGATATCTAGAATCGATAAAAATTGTCCAAATGGTGTTTAATGATATCTACAGTCGTCAAAAGGTGTCCAAAAGATATTTAATTATTTCTATAGTAGTTAAAAACTGTCCAGATGGTGTCTGATGATATCTATAGTAGTCGAAAAGTGTCCAGAAGGTGTCTAATAATATCAATAATGATTTCAGTGTAATATCAGTATATATTTAGTCAAAATCTTTCATTTAATTCTGTGTAATATCGGAATTAAACGTATCATGTTTGGGCTGATTTTAAAAGATTTTTCACGACGATTACAAATATGTCAAAATTGAGGTTGACATTTTAAATCTGAAGTTAGTTGTCATAAAATGGACAACTTCATGGTCTTATTTCATGATGTATTTTTTATTAAAAGTACTTTTAAAGTGAGTCCAAACAAGATGCATTTCTCTCAAAAAACAAAAAAAAAGAGAATTAAAAAAATTAAATAACACAAAACGTGACGTCACATCGAAAATTTAATGTGATTTTGCGGTATGTTCTTTTTGGGTCGATTTTTAAGTCACATGATGATTTTTGAATTTTTCTTAAATTAAAATTGATATAAATAAATAAATGTACCTGAGGAATATGCATAATTGCAACAGTTATCCCACTGATTATATCACCGGTGATATCTTGTTTCCAATTGTATTCCGGTAACCATTTCAAAACGGGAATTAATTGTTGCAAAAACGTTTTGCAACTGCACGAATTGTATTTATCACGAACGACTTCTCCAACTGCAACAATTTTTATTAAAAGAAATTAATTAAAAATAAAAATATCCGTAAACGTCAACTTTGACACATAATTTTTTTAGGTTACGTAAACGTCAAACGAAACATTTTAAAAATTAATTTAATTAATTTAAATTTTTGTTATTCACTTATACTGATCACTTAATTATTTATATTAATTACTTGAAACGGTCGGTTTTTCATATTCCGATGCTAAATGTAACTCTTCTTGTCCGTAAACTGGTCTTTCGACGTGAAGATCATTCGGAAGATTTCCATTTGCCAAACTGTAAAACGTAAACAAAGAATTTGTTTATTAAATAAAATAAAAAGATAATTTTTGGAGTTTTACCGTCTGCGTTTATTCAAATTCGATTTCATTATTTTTAATTACCATAATTATTTATAAAATAAAAAAATTAGGTTATGTAAACGTCAATTCTGACGTTTAAATCTAATTGTAAGTCATTTTAAACGTCAAAATTAACTAATTTTACCTGAAAACGTTGTAAGTACTGGTTCGCATTAAAAGCGGCTTTCTTTCCTCGTCCATTTTGATTTTAACAACTTGTTTGTCGCGTTTTTTATAAAAAACCCACGACAATATGGTTATTATTGTAAAAGTACACAGTTTGAAACGATTTTATTTTTGTGGTTTATATGCAAAATTAGTGGTTTATGCTGCGTTAACTTGCTTTAATGAATGTTTTTGTTAGAATGCGAACGAGACTCGTAATTCTATGCGGTTATAATCGCAAAATAACACGATAAACAGAAATCGGGGTTGAGTTTATCAGTTTTGTATTTAGCTGGGATTAAATTGAACTTTTAAATTATTAAATTGTTATTAAATTTAAATTTTAATAACATATTTAAAACATTTTAAGATACGACTAACAATATTCTTTGAATGTTTAACAATTCGGTGTAACATATTTTGAGATTTATATCGCTCCCCAAATCTTCTAGATATTTTGGAGAAGATACGTTACTTTAAAAGTATGTAGAAAATGAATTGGTCATCTTGAAAGCTTTAAAGTTGGTACAACTAAACTTCAAACGTTCCATTATAACCTCAAAAAGTTTGATTCTTTCAACCTTAACCGTTTCAGAGAAAACAATTTTTTTATAACAACATCTTTAAAAAACGTCAAATTTAATAGGAGATTTTTAAAAATTAATATCAAACGAATAGTTCACTTTGAAATGTTATAATTTGGCACAAATTGATCCCAAACGTTCCTTTATAACCTCAAAAATTTTCATTCTTTTAATTTTAACCGTTTCAGAGAAAACGATTTTTTTGTAACCTCACTTTTAAGAAACGTCAAATTAAGTAGGAGATTTTTAAAAATTAATATCAAGCGAATCGTTCACTTTGGAAGATAATAACTTGGTATAAATTAATCTCAAAGCTTCCTTTATAACCTCAACAAGTTTCATTCTTTCAATTTTAACCGTTTCGGAGAAAACGATTTTTTTATAACCACACTTTTAAAAAACGTCAAATTAAATAGGAGATTTTTAAAAATTAATATCAAGCGAATCGTTCACTTTAAAATGTTATAATTTGGTAAAACTTAATCCAAAACGTTTCTTTATAACCATTTTTTAGCCGATTTCTGATTAATTTTAATTGAAAAGTTTCAAATATCCTAAAAATCCAACGAAAATTTTTTACGATTTAACATTAAATTCGTAATCGTTATTAAGAATGCTTTAATTTGATACCAAACTCAATATATTTTAGTCAAAAATCAAAATTGAGATACATCAAGATATATATCATGATTATTTGAGATATATTAATCAAAATTAACAGAAATACATCGAGTTTGGTATCATTTTAAAGCATTTTTANCGTTCACTTTGAAAGGTTATAATTTGGTATAAATTAATCTCAAAGCTTCCTTTATAACCTCAAAAAGTTTCATTCTTTCAATTTTAACCAATTCGGAGAAATTAATTTTTTTATAACCTCACTTTTAAGAAACGTCAAATTAAGTAGCAAATTTTTAAAAATTAATATCACTCGAATCGTTCACTTTGAAAGGTTATAATTTGGTATAAATTAATCTCAAAGCTTCCTTTATAACCTCAAAAAGTTTCATTCTTTCAATTTTAACCAATTCGGAGAAATTAATTTTTTTATAACCTCACTTTTAAGAAACGTCAAATTAAGTAGCAAATTTTTAAAAATTAATATCACTCGAATCGTTCACTTTGAAAGGTTATAATTTGGTATAAATTAATCTCAAAGCTTCCTTTATAACCTCAAAAAGTTTCATTCTTTCAATTTTAACCAATTCGGAGAAATTAATTTTTTTATAACCACACTTTTAAGAAACGTCAAATTCAATAGGAGATTTTTAAATGTTAATATGAAGCGAATCGCTCGCTTTGAAATGTTATAATTTGGTATAAATTAATATCAAACGTTCCTTTATAACCTTAAAAAGTTTCATTCTTTCAATCTTAATCGTTTCGGAGAAAACAATTTTTTAGGTTGAAGCCGATTTCTGATTAATTTTAATTGAAAAGTTTCAAAAATGCAACGGAAATTTTTTACGATTTAACACTAAATTCGTAATCGATTAATTAAGAATGCTTTAATTTGATACCAAACTCGATATATTTTAAACAAAAATCAAAATTGAGATACATCAAGATATATATCATGATTATTTCAGATACATTAATCAAAATTAACAGAAATACATCGAGTTTGGTATCATTTTAAAGCATTTTTAATTTTGATTATATTAAATTGAGGTTGAAATCGATTTCTGATCGATTTTAATTAAAAAATTTCAAATATCTCAAAAATCCAGTGATATTTTTTTTATGATTTAACACTAAATTCGTAATTGTGATTAAGAATGCTTTAATTTGATACCAAACTCAATATATTTTAGACAAAAATCAAAATTGAGATACATCAAGATATATATCATGATTATTTGAGATATATTAATCAAAATTAACAGAAATACATCGAGTTTGGTATCATTTTAAAGCATTTTTAATTTTGATTACATTAAATTGAGGTTGAAATCGATTTCTGGTCAATTTTAATTAAAAAATTTCAAATATCTCAAAAACCAAGCTGATTTTTTTACGATTTTAACATTAACTTCGTAATAGGGGTTAAAAATGTTTTAATTTGATACCAAACTCGATATATTTCCAACAAAAATAAAAAAATTTAAAAAAAAGTGAAAATCGAAAAAAGATGGCCGCCGATAATCTTTAAATTAATACTTCCGGGTTGTTTTTTAAGATAAATACGTCGAGTTTGGTGTCAAATTTTAAGTTTTTCAAAAATCTAATTGAAAATAATAAAATTTGTTTAATAAAATTAATTTTAATTTTTCTTAATTGATTAAAAAATAAAAGAATCGATTTATCTTAATTGATTCAAAAAGAAAATCGAATTTGGATCATTTTAACACCAAACACGATGTGTTTATGTTTAAAAACAAAAAAGTTGCGGAAAAATTAAAAAGAAAAAATGAAAATCGAAAAAAAGATGGCGGTCGAAAAACTTTAAATTTATATTTCCCGGTTGTTTTTGAAGATAAATACGTCGAGTTTGGTGTCAAACTTTAAGTTTTTCAAAAATCTAATTGAAAATAATAAAATTCCAAACGTTTCTTTATAACCTCAAAAAGTTTCATTCTTTTAATCTTAACGGTTTCGGAAAAAATGATTTTTTTTTAAATTAATTTAAAATAATACTTACTTGGTTAATTGTGTGTCTTCAATAATAATTTTATCAGCTACCATTTCCTCTAACTTTTTAAATAGAAGATAACGATTTGTTTTTTTGTAAAAACTGAAATAAAAAGATATTTTTAGGAATTATCAATAAGAAAACCACCTCAAAATGAAACTTTTTCTCTACAATTCCCTTTTTTATATCGTTCGGTCACGCAAAATAAGATAAAATTAACCTTGAGTCCCGTATCGATCTCACACGTATTTTATATCAAGTGTTAACAATAATCTAATTGTATTTATCACGTTTTTTCTTCAAAAACGTTTCTTCTATTCACGTTATTATTTAGTATTTCAATTTGAAATTGATATCACGGATTATTTTAACCAAAACCGCTTTATATGTTGATATAGATAGGTTTAGTTTACACCATCGAATGCGATAACATTACAACACAATGACTAACTAAACTTTGTCAATGTGTGTATAACACGAGTAGAGTTCATCACTTTCTCGCAATAAACCTTAATCAAACGCGTAGTGTTTTAATCGAACAGATGGTTTTAATTAGAGTGACGCTTTAATTAATAAATTAAAGAAATTTTATTATAATTTATTATTTTTATTGATTTATTACAACAAATATTTCCCTGCTTTTAATCTTATCGACTGTAACAATTCAATCAACACCTTAACTTGAGACTGTTTGATTTTATTGATAACAATATAATATATCATTAAAAAAATGAAAACATCTTACGCAACTAAATCTAACTGCAAGTTGAGGTGCGAAGGTCGCTTTATCGAGAAATTTTTAAATCAAGGACTGTTTGTTGTGAATAAATGTTAAAATAAATAATGTATTACAACGAAACGGGGATTTCCACTTTCAATAAAGACCGAAATATTCTATTTTTACCTTCTTGGCAAGGTAGAAAGAAATTTCACTCCGAAACAACCAAAAAACCATCTAAAAATACCCCAATATGCTTTTACGTCTTTATAAATAAAAAAGAGCCACGTGGAGAAATGTTTCGAAATTGTGTTTTCTGGTTCAAACTTAATCGAAAACAAATTCGATTAATTAATCATTACTTATTAAGTAATAACCAAAAAAAAACTTACCCTTAATTCAATTAATTTCTAATTTATTTCAAATAAAATAGAGGTTGTTTGGTTAAAAAAATGAAATGATAAAGTCGTTTATATCACTTTGTGGAGGTCGAAACAACCGAAAACCGAAACAATAGCATGGCGGAAAATAAAAAAAACAATATAAACAACGAACGCGCGCCAAGGTTGCTTGGATACTGATCGATTGAAGCCAAAACGAGCCGCGATACCCGCCGAGACTTTCGACGTTTTGAACACGTGAGACTGCGTGTTTTGCGCTGCTTATTTTTATTTTAGGTTCGACTTGCCCAAATTATAACAATAATTATTATTAAATTATTTATAAGCGCCAATTTAGGAAAGGGAATGTTTTAAAATAAAAATTTTATTACAAAAGATGTATTTTTAACAATATTGCTCTCTTCCATTTTTGCTCTCAGGTATCAAAAAAAATACGAAAATATGAAAATTTGATGAATTTCGTTATTTTATAAGTGTATGGTAACATTTTAAAATCGGAGTATGTTATCAAAAAACTTTATGAACAAAAGTTGTAGCAAATCTTATTCTTAACAATATTGCTCTCTTGCACTTTTGCTCTCAGGTGCATAGATATCGAGAAAAATACGAAAATATGAAAATTTGATGAATTTCGCTATTTTACAAGTGTATGGTAACATTTTAAAATCCGGGCATGTTATGAAAAAACTTTTAGAACGTAAGTTGTAGCAAATTTTATTCCTAACAATATTGCTCTCTTGCACTTTTGCTCTCAGGTGCATAGATATCGAGAAAAATACGAAAATATGAAAATTTCATGAATTTCGCTATTTTACAAGTGTATGGTAACATTTTAAAATCGGGGCATGTTATCAAAAAGCTTTTTAAACAAAAGTTGTAGCAAATTTTACTCTTAACAATATTTCTCTCTTGCACTTTTGCTCTGAGATGCATAGATATCGAGAAAAATACGAAAATATCAAAATTTGATGAATTTCGCCATTTTACAAGTGTATGGTAACATTTTAAAATCCAGGCATGTTATCAAAAAACTTTTTTAATAAAAGATGTAGCAAATTTTATTCTTAACAATATTGCTGTCTTGCACTTTTGCGCTCAGATGCATAGATATCGAGAAAAATAAGAAAATTTGATGAATTTCGCTATTTTACAAGTGTATGGTAACATTTTAAAATCGGAGCATGTTATCAAACAACTTTTTTAACAAAAGATGTAGCAAATTTTATTCTTAACAATATTGCTCTCTCGCACTTTTGCTTTCAGATGCATAGATATTGAGAAAAATACGAAAATATGAAAATTTGATGAATTTCGTTATTTTATAAGTGTATGGTAACATCTTAAAATCGAGGCAAGTTACCAAAAAACTTTTTAGACAAAAGTTGTAGCAAATTTTATTCCTAACAATATTGCTCTCTTGCACTTTTGCTCTCAGATGTATAGATATCGAGAAAACTACGAAAATAAATTTAATGAATTTCCTTGTTTTACTATTGACTAATGGTAGCATTTGGGAATTGAAGTATGTTACAAAAAAACTTTTAGTACAAAAGTTGTAGCAAATTTTATTCCTAACAATATTGTTCTCTTTCACTTTTCCTCTCACATGTCTCAATATCGAAAAATAAACGAAAATATGAAAATTTGATTAATTACGATCACTAATTGCACAAAGCATGTATCATTAAAACGTTTCCGATGTACCATTAAAACCACCAAAAACAATTAATATTAGCATTTACTCGAAACATTTCAGTACACCCAAAAAAATGCAACACTCAACACCCCTTTATTTACTCCTTTTAATTCCCCCCTTAACATTTTTCACCCAAATTAATTGCGATAAAACCCGATCAAGCACAACTCAATGTTTATCGGAAATAATAAATAAAAATTTTAGAAACGGACGTCTTCTAACAGTTTTAGTTGAAGTTGAAAAGTTCGTTCATAAAGCGATCATCGATGATATAATGGGGATGGTTTTTGATGGAGAAAAACGATTCGTTCACGTAACGAATGGAACGTGGGTAACAAAAAATATGTTTGAAAGTTTTACGAGATGCAAAATAAATTGTTGGACGAATTCTTCGGTGTTGGGTTACGTTTTTAAAGCGAAATATCGAAGTTATTCTTATTTGTTTATCGTGGATACCACAAATTCGTTCCGTAGATTATTAATGGGGATGAAACGTTTGGAATCGTTTAATCGAAACGCAAAAATTTTGGTTTATTTGGAACTCGATCAAGATGAAAGCATTTTTTATGTATTAAATGATTTTTATAACGATAACATTTACAACGTCGTTATTTTCGCTCACAATTCTAATTACACCCGAATTTATTCTTTGGATATTTTCGATTTTAAATCGGGTGAGAAATGCGGTGGGGATCCAAATTTAAAAATGATCGACGAATGCAAAGATGGGGAATTAACCAAAAAATCGCAATTATTCAATTTATTTTTAAAACCAAATTATAATGATTGTATAATTAAAGGATTAACGATGATTTATCCCCCGTTTGTAATCGATTTAAACAACGGATTTGAAATTGAATTGATTCGAGAAATCGTTAAAAGAATTCACGGTAAAATCGTGATTGATATTGAGGATGTTGAAGATTGGGGGGAAATTAATTTAAATCGCACGTATGATTTAGCCTTCGGAAATATTCAAACCACCCCGGAGATATATGAAGATTTTGAGTTAACCGAGAGCTATTATAACGAGCAAATGATTTGGGTGGTTCCCAAAGCCCAAAAAATCGATCAATTTAATTGTTTGTTTTTGATGTTTTCGCCGAACGTTTGGTTATTAAACGGGATTATTTTGGTGTTATTTTCGTCCCTTTTTTATTTCACATCTTTATCTTATAACTTAACCATCATCGAATCGATTTTGTTATCGATCCAAACATTCATTGGGGCACCAGTTCCAAAAAAGCCAACTAAAAACGTAATTTGCACCATTTTTATATCATTCGCTTTATACAGCATAATCATAAACGTTCTATATAATAGCTCGTTAATAAATATTTTAACAAACCCCGTTTATGAAAGACAAATTTTAAGTGAAGACGATTTATTACAACCATCGATTCAAATCGGGGGTCCATCAATTTACAAAGAATTTTTTAACGAATCCCACGAAAAATCGTCAGATTTAATTTATAAAAAGTATTTGATCGAAAACAAAAAGAAAGATACCTTAAATTATTGGATAAAAAAAGTGGGAAATAACAAAAACGTTGCGACGATTTCCACGAAAATGTTTGCTAATTATTTATTAAAAAATACAGAGGATTTTAAAATTTTTATTTTACCAAAAATCTTGTTTAGTTTTCACGTTAAAATCGCTATGAGCAAAGGGAATTTTCTTTTGTACAAGTTCGACCAACAAATTAAGCGGTTTCAACGCGCCGGGTTGATCGAAAAGTGGAGATTGAAATATTCTAAAATTGAAGTAAAGGTTAAAAGCGATGATAAAGTTGTGTTGAAAATGAATCATTTAAGCGGGGCGTTTTATGTTTTATGCGTTGGGTATGTCCTCGGTGGGATTGTTTTTGTAATTGAGCGAATTTATTGGATTAAACGATGCAAAAAGTGATGTAAGTTTTAATACACTGTTGGAAATAATTCACGAGCACACCCTGTATAATCTGAACGCGTATGTCTAGCGGAATAAAATTTGGAATACTAAAGTAGTGTAACTTACTCTCACATGGAGAGCGGCACAACTCTGCTGGGAGATGAAACATCAATAGCGAGAGTATCCCCCGTGGCTTCGCGTACCATCGCTACACGACGTGGCATGGAGTCTATAAGTTGCTGTATTGTAGCGAGAGGGATGGCCAACTATGCCACCTCAACTCGAATCCATAACTCCAAAACGTAAGCCGGGGAAACCGGATAACGTTGAAGTCTCCGACCAGTCATTTCCCAAACATGTTCGATTGGAGTCAGATCCGGAAAACGAGCTGACCTAGGAAGCATTCGTATACGGTGCTCTTCCACAAAGGTCTGTACAATACGCCCAATGTGCGTTCGGACATTGTCGTGCATGTATAGGAGACCTGAACGCCGCCGAACGTAGGGAAGCACAACATCTACGTATCGTTGACCCGTCATGGCCTGCTATACACGAAGCAGACATGTACGTCCACCATGTGTAATAGCACCCCATACCATAATGCTCGGTTGTCGGTGGATAGGGCATTCTTGCACGCACTGCTCGAGTAGACGATCACCACGTCTCCGACGAACTAAAATTCGCGCATCACCGGTGCAAAACAAAATGTCCCTCTACTCGGCAACCCACTAATGCCTAGCGTCCACCTACTCGTGACGTATGCTGCGGTGCTCGGGTGTTACTGGAATCCGCTGTATCGCACGACGCGCGCGCAGTCCACTATCTACCAAACGCCGCCATACAGTTCGCGTAGTGAGTGAGCCTTCCCCTGCCGGTGGCCGAACAGCTCCAAGTTGCCTTGAGGAGGACGCACACGACGCTAAAGCGCTGAGCACAAGAGCGCGACCATTCTCGCTATGCCCGTTGCACTGCCGATAACGATCGCTCGAGACGACGCGCAATTTCACGGAACGATACACCCTCAATGTACATACCCACAAACATTCCTCGCCCAAACTCGCTTAAGTAACGCGATCGCTCATCCATTGCGCACAGAGTACGATAACAATGTGGTCCCTCACACCACACTAAAAACGACCGGTATTTTCCATCCACTTCGGTCTCCATAGCGACGGAAGGTTCCACTTGGAAGGGCGGCTCAGTCAACAATGCCGCGACGGAACAACTCGAAACTCGTTGAATAAACTCGTCTACAGTAATAAAGCTTTGTGCTCCGCAAATATTATGGATTTATCTTCACGCGTTCAGATTATATAGGGTGTGCTCGTGAATTATTTCCAACAGTGTACCTCCTAAACCTAATATCGTAACTTCTTCGACCTCGGCTAAATTCTATCAATAACTAGCAAAAATACGAGCCAAGGTCACTTGTAGCCGAGGCGCTGCCTTGATTACACTTAATTTTAATAATCTCGGCCGCAATGTATTTGGTTAGGTTCTTTGAATTCATTGTCACAACTTTTGATCTAAAGGATTTTTTGTAACATGCTTCGATTTTAGAATGTTACCCTTAGCTAATAGAAAACTAGAAAATTCATCAATATTTCGTACTTTTCTTCATATTGATACATTTGAGAGGAAAGTGAAATAGAGCAATATTATTAACCCTTTAGGTTTTGAGTGTCTTACGACCTATTGCCATTCAAATACTTACTTTAAACGGTACAAAATTTTGTACTGCACAGACGAGCGTCGTATATAAGCGTTGTTTTTACACACGTGGCCATTGTTCAAAAGCACCACCATGTTCTATATTTTTTTATAAGTGATATATTTTCCGTAATAAGTGAAACGGATGATTAGTATTGTGCACAATGTCCAACAGAATGGATTTTTACGTGGATAGCGGCGATGAAGAGGCATTTGAAGACAGCGGAAGCGAATATTTACCAAGTGAAGATGAAGAGTCTGAAGAAGATGATATGTTAATTGATGAATATCAAGATGTAATGTTAGTAGAAAGTGTAAATGACGACAGTAATCATGAACCAGAAATAATTTGGGGAGACAGCCTTGCTTCGAAATTTATCACACTAAAAACCAATACTGAAAGAAATAAAAGTTGCTGTTGTTCATATGTACAATAAATAATTTTCTGATTTCTCTTTTCATTATTTCTCAATAGATAAACAATTAAATCGGCTATAAACATAGCAAACATTTGTTGCCATACATATACAGCGGGCGTCTGTGCGGCAATAACATCAGTGCCGTCTGAGAGGTAAGTGAATAAATTTTGGAGCTATCCTTAAAGGGTTAAGAACAAAATTTGCTACAACTTTTGTTCTAAAAGTTTTTTTGTAACATGCTCCGATTCCAAATTGTTACCATTAACTACTTGAAAAAGCAACAAGTTCACGTTCTGATACTATTCTTACATTTCCCGTTCATAACACTGAACGGGTCAGTCGATTGCGCTGTGGAATGGACTGCCTTCTGAAATTCGTAATATTTCTAGAATTACTAATTTTAGACATGTTTTAAAGCGCCACTTGCTTGCCCTTCAGCTGGCTGTTTCCTGATTCTTTGTTCTTTGTCTTTCTCTCTTTTCCTATCTCCAACTGCTCTCACTTGTTGGCAATTGATATCCCGCAGATTCTCTCTTTTCGTGTCTTTTCTATATTTTTCTCTTTGTTTTTCCTTTCTTGCTTAATCTTATTTGGTGATGTAAATAATATCTAATTATCACTACTTGCTATATTCAGTAAATATTATTTTTATTTTTGTTTGTTCTGTTGGGTCATTTGGCAGAGATCGCTTGTGCGATAAAATGATCCATTTGCTGATACTGCTTACTGTTTAAGTGTATCTTATGTAATTTTGTACTTTTATCTGTGCATCAGTGACATCATATAGTGCCTCGGCCGCAAGCGACCTCGGCTTAGTTCCTTGAATCCACTGTTTCTTCTGATTAAGCCGAGGCGCTGCTATATGTTGTTCGGATTTGGCTTGATATGACATTAATTATAGAGCCTCGGCCGCAAGCGACCTCGGCTTAGTTCTTTTATTCCATAGGTGATTAACACCATATAGTGCCTCGGCCGCAAGCGACCTCGGCTTAGTTCCTTGATTCGAAAAATGTTTAACTCTATACAGCGTATCCCGTATCTTCCGCATCAGAGCATTATACGGTTGTAGAATACATTATTCTGAAGCGATCTTTCTAATAAAATTTTTTCGAAATGTTTATAATAACCGCACGGGAACTGTTTAAAGGAACTGTTTTTCGTCCAATCAGCAGATCGCAAATCAGACTCAAGTAATCGGTGCCACCCTCGGCCGGTTCGCTACGCCGATGATAACTCGTTTCCCACGTGTACTCACCAATAGATTTGTCATGGAAAGAGAAATAAACTTTTTCGATGAATCAAAGTCGTCCGTTATTGGTCGTCGTTAAACAGTTCCTGTGCGGTTATTATAAACATTTCGAAAAAATTTTATTAGAAAGATCGCTTCAGAATAATGTATTCTACAACCGTATAATGCTCTGATGCGGAAGATACGGGACACGCTGTATAGTGCCTCGGCCGCAAGCGACCTCGGCTTAGTTCTTTCATTCTAAAGGTGATTAACACCATATAGTACCTCGGCCGCAAGCGACCTCGGCTTGGTTCCTTTAATCCACGGTTCCTTCTGATTAAGCCGAGGCACTGCTATATGTTGTTCGGATTTGGCTTAATATGACATTAATTATAAAGCCTCGGCCGCAAGCGACCTCGGCTTGGTTCTTTCATTTCAAAGGTAATCAACACAATATAGTGCCTTGGCCGCAAGCGACCTCGGCTTAGTTCCTTGAATGCACTGTTTCTTCTGATTAAGCCGAGACATTGCTATATGTTGTTCGGATTTGGCTTGATATGACATTAATTATAGAGCCTCGGCCGCAAGCGACCTCGGCTTAGTTCCTTGATTCGAAAGATGATTAACTCTATATAGTGCCTCGACCGCAAGCGACCTCGGCTTGGTTCTTTTATTCCAAAAGTGATTAACACCATATAGTGCCTCGGCCGCAAGCGACCTCGGCTTGGTTCCTTCAATTTACGGTTCCTTCTGATTAAGCCGAGGCGCTGCTATATGTTGTTCGGATTTGGCTTGATATGACATTAATTATAAAGCCTCGGCCGCAAGCGACCTCGGCTTGGTTCTTTCATTTCAAAGGTAATCAACACAATATAGTGCCTCGGCAGCAAGCGACCTCGGCTTGGTTCTTTTATTCCAAAGGTGATTAACACCATATAATGCCTCGGCCGCAAGCGACCTCGGCTTAGTTCCTTGAATCCACTGCTTCTTCTGATTAAGCCGAGGCGCTACTATATGTTGTTCGGATTTGGCTTAATATGACATTAATTATAAAGCCTCGGCCGCAAGCGACCTCGGCTTGGTTCTTTCATTCCAAAGGTGATTAAGCCGAGGCACTGCTATATATTGTTCGGATTTGACTTGATATGACATTAATTGTAGTGCCTCGGCCGCAAGCAACACAACATCGGCTAGGTTTTTCTGCAGTACAGTCAATTCCAATAAAATGTCGGTTTTAATGATAATAAAAATAAATTAAATATTATTGTTTTTGTACATAAATAAAATTAAATAAATAAATATAATAAAATAAATTAAAAAAATGATTTTATAAAGCAGTGAATAAGGGGCTATCCTCAAACGCCCCCAAAATCATCGTAATCGCCCCCGGAGTAGCATACATCGGCAATTGAGATTGTCTTTCCGCCAAAAACTCCATAACCATCTTTTCCAATTCGCGTTGATACTCAGAATCCTCAAATTTATCGAAAATCTCATCGTACTGCTCCGGCGTTACATTATCGTTGTGGTTTTGCTCAATTTTCGCGACAACGTCTTCGATTATCGATCGACGAGGTTCAATCTAATCTCAAAAATCATTCAAAATTTATTTAAATTGAAATCAAGTTGGTTTACGATTAAAACGAACCGATGTTTGTAATAAAATATCATTAAGATTTTTCTCCAAGACTTCGAATCCATCGTCGAATAAAGCTTGAATCCACGGTTGTGAGAAGAATTTAAAAAAATCTTTGATTAAACCGATTTTAAAGCGGTGTTCTAAGTTATTGAATAACGCCTCGTGTTTTCCCCATAATAACGTCAAGTTATTGCGTTGTATTGGCTAAACTTTGATTAAATTAATTTGGTCTGTAAAATAATAAATGTTTTTTACCTTTTTGGATACCGCAATGATTGTTTCGATCGAGTGGAATTTGTTTAAGTGGAGTAAGAAGTAACCTTTTTTGTCTAAATCGTTGCAATCTCCCGTTGTCATAACATGGCCCTAAAAGAAATCAATTAGTAACATTTTAAAAGTCGCCAAATCAACAATTTTCGTATCTATTTCGATATTGACGCATCTGATTGTGAGAGCAAAAGTGAAAGAAAGCAATATTGTTAAGTTTTTTGATGATTTTGATGAAAACCTTGAAAAAATTGGAAAACTACCACGAGATTTCGGCCGACTACCGGAAAATGTTAGTCAACTACCGTCGGAATTTAATGAAATTGGAGGTTTTAAACAAGATGTTGATGATGAAGGAGATTAAAAGAGTCAGATTTATGATGGTTTTGATGATAACCTTGAAAAAATTGGAAAACTACCACGAGATTTCGGTCGACTACCGGAAAATGTTAGTCAACTACCGTGGGATTTTAATGAAATTGAAGGTTTTAAACGAGATGTTGATGATGAAGGAGATTAAAAGAGTCAGTTTTATGATGATTTTGAAGAGAACCTTGAAAAAATTTGGAAACTACCACGAGATTTCGGCCGACTACCGGAAAATGTTAGTCAACTACTGTGGGATTTTAATGAAATTGAAGGTTTTAAACGAGATGTTGATGATGAAGGAGATTAAAAGAGTCAGTTTTATGATGGTTTTGATGAAAACCTTGAAAAAATTTGAAAACTACCACGAGATTTCGACCGACTACCGGAAAATGTTAGTCAACTACCGTGAGAATTTAATGAAATTGGAGGTTTTAAACGAGATGTTGATGATGATGGAGATTAAAAGAGTCAGTTTTATGATGACTTTGATGAAAACCTTGAAAAAATTTGAAAACTACCACGAGATTTCGGCCGACTACCGAAAAATGTTAGTCAACTACCGTGGGAATTTAATGATACTGAAGGTTTTAAATGATATGGTGGTGATACAGGAGATTAAAAGAGTCAGTTTTATGATGATTTTGATCAGAACCTTAAAAAAATTGGAAAACTACCACGACATTTCGGTCGACTACCGGAAAGTGTTAGTCAACTACCGTGGGAGTTTAATGACATTGGAGGTTTTAAACGAGATGCTGGTGATAAAGGAGATAAAAAGAGTCAGTTTTATGATGATTTTGACGAAAACCTTGAAAAAATTTGAAAACTACCACGAGATTTCGACCGACTACCGGAAAATGTTAGTCAACTACCATGGATATTTAATGATACTGAAGGTTTTAAACGAGATGCTGGTGATAAAGGAGATGAAAAGAGTCAGTTTTATGATGATTTTGATGAGAACCTTGAAAAAATTGGAAAACTACCACGAGATTTCGACCGACTACCGGCAAATGTTAGTCAACTACCGTAGGAATTTAATGAAATTGAAGGTTATAAGTAGAATAGAATTTATTCGTGCAATTACAAATTTGTTTTACACCCACCAAGTTAAAAAAATCAATACATACGGTACCGATACACTACAATCAACAGTCATTACAGCCGATACTACCATGTCTGACAAAATAGGTTATATATTAAAATCGTCCTCTGAGTGGTCGCGGTCCAGAAATTCCGAAGAGGAATAAAAAAACCCGTTGTCAGCAAGAACCGCTTGACAGCCACCTTAAAAGCTCCCACCGAGAGGAGCGTTACCGATGCTGGCAATTTATTATAGAATTTAAGAGCAGCAAAATCGACACACTTTTGTGACTTCAAAAGTTTGGCATTACCATGTATAGAGAATCTTGCTACGTTTCTACGTACGTACAACAGGCAATCTGATAACTGATAAATGAAGCACGGCAAGAATCTCTGTAACTCGGACCACAGACTACCCGCACAGCACGTCGCTGTAATCGGAAAACTCTGTGCCACCCAGCACAACCTCCCAACGCCAATAACGCCTAAGACATAAGCGACTGACACAAGACATGATATGCCGACCTCAGCACAGCCCTCGACACATTATTGCTTAGAATTCGCAACACAAAAATGTTGCTAGTCAAACGTCCACCCAACCTATCTATGTGGGGTTCTAAACTACCACGAGATTTCGGTCGACTACCGGTAACTGTCAATCAACTACCAAGACAAATGACCGAAAACGAAACTTTAAAGAAGTTGTTGATAAAGGACAAAAAATCAACCAATTTTTCGAAAATCGCGAAAAATCCGCAAACTACTGCCAGCTGTTAGCCTAGTTTTGTAAGAATTTTGATGAGAACCTCGAAAAAACCAAGAAACTACCTCAGGATCTCGGTCGACTACCGCTAACTGTCAATCAATTATCGCAACAAATGAATAAAAATGATCATTTTATTGATATTGTTGATAGAGGACAAGAAATCAACCAATTTCTCGAAAATTCCACTGATTATTTGAAAAAAACCGACGGACTACCGCCCCAGCTGTCAATGAACTACCGCGGAAAATTGACGAAAATGAAAATGTTAAACAAGATCGATAAAGGACAAGAAATACACCAACTTCTCAAAAATTCTATTGACTGTTTGGTAATAACTGGGGAACTACCGCCAGTTGTCAATCGACTACCGCGGCAAAATAACGAAATTGAAAGTTTTAAACGGGATCTTGATGATAAATTACAAGAAAGCAGCTAATTTATTGAAAATGCTGATTACTTTGAAAAACCGGAGAACTACCGCAAAATCTCAGCCAACTACCAGAAAAATTTAGTGAACTACCGTGGGAAATTAATGAAATTGAAGATTTTAAAGGAACTGTTGATGATAAAGGAGATGAAAAGAGTCAATTTTATGATGATTTTGATGAGAACCTCGAAAAAATCTGAAAACTACCGCGGGATGTCAACCGACTACCGTTGCAAAATAACGAAAATGTAAGTTTTGAACAGGATGTTGATGATAAACGACAAACAAGGAGTTATTTAAGTTATTTTTAATAAATTAACTATTACTTACAAATCGCTCATCCATACTTGCAATATCCATCGGAACAGGAACCCCCGGTTTCCGAATTAATAAGTACTGAATTTTCGTGGGGACTTGAGCAAAAACTTCAACTGGTTTTCCAAACCACGGCACCAACATTTTCCCTTCACTCGTCGAGCACTCCTTAAACAACACATTATCGTCGTCTTCTTCATGCCCACTACTCGGAACCAATTTTTTTAAGATCATCCGGGCCAATCTCCTCCCGATTTCGCCCTGATTAAACAAATTGTGACGCATATGATCCGCGTAATACCTCCGGGGATACTTAGTTATCCTCCCCGCTGCGAAAATATTAGGATCGTTCGTTTCATAATTGGGACTGATCACCAACGCCCCATCAAAAATTAAATTCGCCTTGTTAAAAGCGGTGAAGGTAACTTTGCTAATTGATTTCCTTTGGTACATAAACGCGGCTTTCACGTTCATCGAGTAAGTCCTAAAAACTATAATGATTTAAACGGCAACAAAGATGATTTTAATTACCTCGTGTTTGTTTGAAACATTATCGATGTGACCATAAGATTATTTTTATCGAACGTCCAATCGCAAAATGAATAATTCTTATAAATTTCAATCCCTAAATTTTTAATTTCATTTTGAACCACCTCCTCAATTGAATTTTCGAACGCTTCGAACGTTCCTGAATCTTCGGAATATGGTGGGATTATAAAAATAAGATCTTCGGGGTTTATCCCACTTTTTAATAAACCTTCTAAGCAGCAATAAGCTTCAATACAATTTCCGTACACAATAAAATTACCCTTTCTTTTTCTATCTTCCGAAATCATTTCAATTCGACTCATAGCCCACATCGCATCAACCGTCGTATTAATAACAAAAACGTTCTCGGGACACTCTTGAATCGTCGCTTCCGGATTCTGCTTAATCTCAAATTCTCTTCGAACAGGTTGGAATTGAGTTCCGCACGTTAAAAATAACATATCATACGGTAGCTGGGTTGAGTTAACGGTGATCGTTTTTGCTTTTCTATCGATTTCGCTCATAACGCCCGAAACTACGTTAACATAAGTCGCCAATGAAAGCAACGATAAATAATGTCCAGACGTTTTATCCGACGTCACCGGAAACATCGATTCGTAAGTTGCGTTCGTTTCGAATTTGGGCAAGCCATGCGTTGAAACTAAGGTTACGTTGTTGAAGATTGTGTGAAGATTCGGGTTTCCGTTAAAAATTAGTTCTATTAAAAACGATAATCCGATTTCGCTTGCTCCGACGACGACTATTTTGGTGTTTATTTCAAATCTAAAATGGAAATATTAAAATGATTTCAATTTATTGTGTAGTAGAAAAGTTGAAAAAGAAGGATGCCGAAAACTGTGTATCGCAGAGCATAGTCGCAATATGGTAAGAAAAATTTGTGTGAAAGGTGCCGAAGCAAGAGAACGCCAAGATCTCGAAAGCACTCAGATAGTTTGAGAGTGTTGGAGAGACTTCACACAGTGAACAAATCGGGGCAATGTTTTGCTGTTATCGGCATATAAAAGAAAGATGTGACAAATACATCAGCTAACTTAAACTTAGGAACTGATTAACCAAGGTTAAGAAGATGCTAAGATACTAATATATAATAAGAAGTTGCCAAGCTTACTGATTTGATGCATCTGAGAGTAAAAGTGAAAGAGAGCAATATTGTTAAGAGTAAAATTTGCTACAACTTTAAAGAAAGAAATTAGGTTGGTATTCGAAAAGTTACTAGATCTGGTGACTTTTTAAAAAAGATAACTAGAAAAATCTTAAAAATCGCGCCACCTAGGGGCGAAAGGGGCGCGTGAGTTGTTGGTTGCCTAAAAGTGACAATTTTTAAGTTTGTCTGATGAACGATAGATGACGTTGTGTTATATTTTTAAATTTAAAACTTAATTTTTAACCTAATTTTTTTTCCCCCAAGTTTAAGTTGGCACCACTCCCTATACTTATAACATGGGAGCGTGACGTCACAGCGGGATAAGGGGGATTAACTTAAGGTCCAGAACGCTCATTATCTACTGATTTCAAAATGTTACCATTAACAACGAAATTCATCAAATTTCAATATTTTCGTATTTTTCTCGATATTGACGTATCTGAGAGCAAAAATACAAGAGAGCAATATTGTTCAGAACAAAATTTGCTACAACTTCTGTTCTAAAAATTATTTTGTAACATGCTTTGATTCCCGAATGCTACCATTAGCTAATAGTAAAACAAGCAAATTCAATAAATTTTCATATATTTGTATTTTTCTCAATATTGACGCATCTGAGAGCAAAAATATAAGAGAGCAATATTGTTCAGAACAAAATTTGCTACAACTTTTGTTCTATAAGTTTTTTTATAACATGCTTTGATCCCGGAATGCTACCATTAGCTAATAGTAAAACAAGGAAATTCAATAAATTTTCAAATTTTCATATTTTTCTCGATATTGACGCATCTGAGAGCAAAAATACAAGAGAGCAATATTGTTCAGAACAAAATTTGCTACAACTTTTGTTCTAAAAGTTTTCTTATAACATACTCCGATTTCCAAGTGTTACCATCAATAACTTGTAAAACAACGAAATTTATCAAATTTGGTAGGTAGGTTGGCAACGTTGCGTCTAGTATTTATTTATCATTATCATTAGAATACCAAATTTTAGACTAAATCTAGCAATAGTCTGGGAGGCGAGTCGCTGACTATAAAGGCGCTAAGAGGATATCCTCAAGAGGGAGTGCTATCACCTCTATTATGGTGCCTGGTAGTTGATGACTTGATGAACACCCTAACTAAAAACGCATTTAAGATTCAAGGGTATGCTAATGACCTGGTAATCACTATCCGAGGTAAATATGATTCAATCATAACTCAGCTAATGCAGAAAGCTCTACTACTCACCAGTACTTGGTGTAGAAGGAATGGGGTCAGCATCAATCTCAATAAAATCGAAATAATCCCTTTCACTCGGAGAAGGAAGCTACAAATAAAAGCACCCTCCATTGAAAGCAGAACTATTCACCTCAAAACAGAAGTTAAATACTTGACAGTAAAACTCACACTTAGATAAGGCGAGGAAAAAGGCCATCATGGCAAACCAGATCTGCCACAGGCTCCTAGGAAGGAACTGGGGTCTCAAACCACGAATAGCTCACTGGACCTACGTAGCAATAATCAGACCCATGGTCGCTTACGCCTCATTGGTTTGGTGGCCAAAAACAAAACATAAGACAGCTCTCACAAATCCAACGGTTAGCATATCTTAACATACCGGGTGCAATGAGATCCTGTCTGACGACTGCTTTGGAAGCCCAATTCGGCCTCACACCGCTCCATTTATATATACAAAAGGAGGCAGCCTCAAGTGCCTTATCATTGAAAACAGTTTTTTCACTCAAGTGGATGCAGGGTAACCTCAGAGTACACCTCGAGATCCTCAAGGTTGAAATTAAAGCAGATCTTATACCGACAGAATACAATTTCAACCAGCCGTATAAGGTCATGTTTGGAAGCAGGGATGATTGGCCCTCAACTAAAAAGAGGAGCCCTAGCCTGGTATACCGATGCTTCAAAGACAGTTAGATCCGGAGTAGGCATGGGCATCAGTGGACCAAATAGCCACATTAAATTGCCCCTCATCTCGGACATAACAATTATCCAAGCAGAGGTTCTTGCTATAAACTTCTGCACCGCTATGAACCTACAGAAGGGACAGAAAGGTGCATCCATAAACATTTTCACAGACAGTCGGGCCGCCTTAAAGGCAATTCAGGTTTACACGTGTGACTCCGCACTGATTAGAGAATGTACCAGCAACCGACAGAACTCGCTAGGGGCAATGATGTTACCCTATGGTGGGTAACATCAACAGCAACATTGAGGGCAATGGAAGGCGGACAAGCTGGCCAAACAGGCAGCGAACACGCCCTTCATTGGACCCGAACCTGGTTGTGGACTACAAAAAAGCCACCTAAAACAAATAATCAACAACTAGGAGGTCTCAAAGGTAGTCTTAAGCTGGAAAGAACTTCCCGGTCGCAAACAAGCGAAGAGTATGATAACTCCGTCGCAAAACAAAACCAAAGAGGTTTTATGCCTCAGCAAAGGGGATCTAAGGACGCTCCTCAAGCTACCTGACCGGCCATGCACCTCTAAATTACCACCTCTTCCACATTGGACAAGCTGAGAATTAAACTTGTGTAATAATTCGGAAATTATTTAATGGTTTTGGGAATAAACCATACGAATTGTATATTCCTGGCGTGCAGCCTTTTTCTTCTAAAAACCAAAAATCACGTCTCGCGTTTACGACCGACGTCCGGGGTGGTGACCAGACGTCGAAATAAATTTTGAGAAAGATTAATGTACAAGCAAATTTATGGGAAAACGTAGATAACGAAAAAGTCGTTAAAAATACAATAGACGTTAGAAAACGTAAAGGTTTGATGGCTCCCACAGTTTGGGATTTACGTGATGATTTTTGGGATTAGCTAGTGGCGGATGTTATCTTCTGGCCCCGAGTCAAAACTTGTTCCCTTCCCCAACTTTCCTCATTGGCTCAGAAAATTATTGTAAAACATCCGCCCCGTATTTTGGATTGGCCCAGGTGTCGGGAACATCCAGGCGATAGGAACGCCTCAAGAAGGTTTTTGCACCCCTCCAATACCCGAGGTTACTTAAGGGCTTGTAAGACCTTTTTCAGGGGATTACGAATTACGATCACAATCATAATCAGAATAATAATACCAATCACAAGAGGTTTTTGAGTCGAAACGTCGTCAGCGCTCCGTTAGATAGCAACTTAGAATTCGCTTTAACGCCAATTCTAAGTGTCGTCGTATATCGAGAACTGTGACTTAGTTTCATTTGCGAACATTCTTTGTACTTCGGGCATCCGTGTCGGTAATTGTGTTTCCACTGAGGATTTGGTGCAAGAGTGGTGTTGGAACCTTCCCGGTTAACTTCCGAGAAGCCACCAAAAAGGATCCAGGGTTGCGATCCATCGGCGTACCACCAAATCGGAATACAAGTCCTGAGTAAGTCTGTTTGCCAGTTTTCGTTATCACCTATCTGTCAACGAGTATTAGCTGTCGAGGTTAGATTCGGAAATATCTCTTTTTAAGTAACGTCGGGTCATAGATAATCGTAGGTAGATTATAAGGTTCATTTTTTTTGTTCATTATCTATTTTTACTTGTTATTTTGTTAATATAGTTTAAGTGTGGTTAGAACACTTGTTTTTTGATTTTCCCCTTTTCCTGGCAGAGCCTTAGTGCAAGAACCCACGGTTCTGAAATAGTGACCGCGCGCTTGTCATTTAGTTTTGATTGATTCGCTAGGATCAATTAGGGGTCCTTCAGACTAAGAATTAGGAAACGCGAAATACTGTTTCTGGTGGCAGCGGTATTACCAAAGGTCGAGACCGTTCAAAGGCGGCCTCACCACACTTGTCGACTATGCAAGGACGAGTCAGAAACTGCTGAACATATACTGTGCAAATGCGTCGCCAGAGGCCGTCTAAGACACAACATTTTCGGTAAAACTCCCTACTTACCTACCGACATAAAGGTGCAAGACCTCAGGACAATACTAAGTTCCATCAAGGACCTACATTTGCCTTAAACCTTTAGAGGGGTAAAGTTACAATAGATCATATAGGTCGCGGTAACGAGAGGGACTGTTCTCTTCAGCCCGGAAGGAATAATATTAATAATAAAACCTAGCAATTTAACCCCCTAAACCAATTTAAAAAAAAATTAAAAATTAAAATTTGGCAATAAATACATGAAAAGGTAATTAATAACTAATTAGTGTCTAATTGTCAACTAAGTTGTTTTTGTCAAATCGCCAGAAACTCATCCCAGAGGATTTGCCAAGTATGTCCCAGGACTAGTGGAGTGCTGCCTATCGTCGACATACTTCAGCTGGAAGGGGCAGCCATGGGATCACCTCTGTCTCCTATGATAGCCAATTTTTTACATGGAGGTATTTGAAGAGAAAGCATTAAAGAAGAGTCCTTGGAAACCGAAGCTATGGCTCCGTTACGTCGATGACACTTTCGTGATCTGGCAACATGGAAAAGAGCAACTCAGGAATTTCTAGACCACCTCAATTCACAGCACCCCATGATAAAATTTACCATGGAAACAGAAACTGCAAAACAGTTGCCATTCCTGGATGTGTTAGTCACTAGGAAGACAGATGGGGGCATGGAACTGGGAGTATATCGGAAGAAGACGCATACGAATAGGTACTTGCAGGCTTCATCCCACCACCACCCACAACAGAAGAGGTCCGGTTTTATCTGCCTTCCTTATATTTCAGGTGTGACGGAGTGAATTGCGAGGCGTCTGAAGAAGAATAATATCGTGGTACGATACGGTACGGTCAGCAAAATACAAAACGCTGTACCGATAGCCAAAGACAAACTAACCCCAGTAAAGGTAGGCTATCGTGCAGTTTCGGGAAATATTACGTTGGCCAAACTGGACGTAACATCGAGTGCCGCATCAAGGAACACAAGACTAAGGAAGATCCAACAATCTGCAGTCGCAGAGCATTGCCACAAAGGAGGACACAGCATGGAGTTCGAGAAAACCAAAATGCTAGCAAGAAACGGACATTACTTAAAAAGATTGACGAGAGAGGCGATAGAGATTCATCGACGTGGGAATAATATGTATAGAGAAGATAGTTGGGAACTCAGCCGCATATGGAAGATGCTAGTGAAGCCTTCTCCACCCGGATTTGACAAAAACAACTTAGTTGACAATTAGACTTAATTAGTTTAGTGTTAGTTCTAGTGATAGTGTTAGTTCTAGTTTTAGTTTAATTAATTAATATTATTTTTACCTGGATAATCCGCAATACATCGGCGTCGACATATAAACAGCATACGGTCGTTCATCGTGCATCATAACCGGCATAAATTCGCAATTTTCTTTATCGCTTGTATCAAATTCGGGGACCCTCGCAGGAAGCACCGGCATTAACTCATTCAAAACGCACGCCAACGGATCGAAGCGAAACATGGTGGTCCCTTCATCGGGCTCAACGAGATGTATCAACAAACTATAATCGGTTAAGCGATGCAACTCCAACAACAACCATCGCGAGTGTCTTTGAAAAATCGGAGACAACGCGAAATGTTTAATTCTCCCAAAACAACACGGTTTGTGTTTCGACAAATCGGTCATTCGCGACACTTGGTACCTATTGAATATATAAGCCGAATTATTTAAATCTTTTACATTAACGACACCCACAATCTCGTTATTCGCTAAAACAACGAACGTTTGGTGGTTATCGTAATGACTTGTTAGGTATTTGTGGAAAGTTTGAAACACTTTTAGCCCACTTCTCATCCTCGACAACAATTTTTTCACGTTTTTAACATCGTACAAAGTAGCTTTACGAATCAAAATCCTGCAATACAACGAGTTACGATGAACCACGTATAGTTCGTGCGCAAAGTTTGATCCCCCCGTCGGGGTGACCCTGATAAACATCTTCGTTAATAATTGAAAAAACGGCGCTGTACTTGGGATGCATAAAACGCAATAATCTTTATTCGGAAACAATTCAAACCCAGCTTGGAGCAATTCAACCAAAGATTTTTCATGCTCGGGCCAAGCGGCCAACAACTCCAAAGTAAACGCGTTAATCGGCCCGTTATATCTTTGATCTTCCGCTAACTTATTCAAAGTTGCGTAATAAGAAACCGATTTTATTTGGTCGTCGTCGAATTTGTCTTGATTTCGCACCCTTTGTAATTCGTTATCGTTAAAGTGCAATAAATTGGAGCTAAATTTGCCTTCAACGACGCCTTTAAAAACGATTTCTGATGGGTTAGGAGAGGTTTCGCTCGAACACGTCGTTTGAGGGATCAATATTGAGTATGATTCCGATGATGATGGTGATGAAAATATGCTAAATGAAAGTGTTTGATTTGATATCGATCGGTGTCTTGATACCGTTTCGACTGAATCCGAGTGAATGAAGTCGTAATCTTCTTCGTCTAAATAATCGTAGTCCTCGTAGTTGTCGGAATCGTAGTGCTCTTTATCGTATTTGTCGTCGAAATGAACGTGTTTTCTTAATCCGTAGAAACATTCGAGTTGGAAATAATTTTTTAATATCTCTAAATTAACGATTTCGTTGTAAATTATTATCCCGACGGCTAATCCTTCGTATTCCGTCACGATCGTGTGTCGGTTTGATTTTCCGTCGGATATTATTTCGGCCATATAAAATTCGCCGTACATTTTTTTCAATCTCTCACTATGCGTGTCGATTAAAGGAATTAAATCGTCGTTGTCTTCGATGACGGCTTGGCGAAGTTTGTAGTGTTTATCGTAATCTTGTCTTAGATAAAGCATGATTTTTTGGGAGTTTGGGCAATTTGAGGTGCTTGGTAAGTTTAGGCCGTTTAACGGTAAGAAGTCGACGAATTTTTTTTGGGCTGGGATTATAACGATTACGTATTGGACGAGAAGGAATTTTTTAAAAACTTTTTCTAAAACGGGTTCCAAAAATAATTTCAAATATCGTTGGTTGTAAACGGCTAAATGAACGAAAAGCGTGTTCGAACTGTTGGCGTTGTTTAAATTGTACGAGTATATGATCCATGGTACCCAATCGTCCGGTGGGATCGATCTTAAATTGGGGAAATTGTTAAAAAACACTCCAGCCACTATTTCACCTTGCCTTGTTTCGGCCACCAAAGTTATATAACTCAATTCGCTTAAACCATTAAATAAATTATTAATTAAAATAAAATAATTAATTTTTTGCTTACTAAGCTGCTTTGATATCGTCCATTCCGAAGTGTGAGTCTGTTGTTTTATCGACTAATTCGTTGAGGATTGGGAGATCAGAGAGAAGCGCTGCGCGACATCGCGTTATGGGCCATATTTTTTGTTGGTTGAAAAATGATGATGATCGGATTGAGGAATTAACGTTCGTCTCAAAAAATGATATGTTTCTAAGCATTTTAACAACAAGCTGGTTCTTGTTCAAATTATTTCTGGTTTTTTATGCTAAAAGAATGTAAAAATTATTAAAAAAGTGACAAGTTTGTAAACATTTTTTTGACATTGAACGCAACATTTTTTTTTACACAGTTGTCACCTCTGAATGTTAAATCGGAATAAAAATCGGGTATCTTCTTCAAAGCGTCTTCTTCGAATGATTCCATGTAGAAATTAGCTATAACTGGCGATAATGGAGCTGCCCCTTCGTACTGTTCGTAAAATTCACTAGATCTGGTACGTATCTGGTAATCCCTCGGGAATAAGCATTTGGCGGAGGCCATCCACAGCATCCTTAACTGGTGCCCTGGTAAAAAGAGACTCAACATCGAAACTTACCAAAATATCCTCAACATCTAGCTGTATACCTTTACCCGATTCTACAAAAAGTGTTGAATGCCTGACATGTATGTATGTAGTTTCACGTGGGGGTGAGTTACTCACAGCACTTAGGCCCCAGCGGACCCTTTGTACGTCCCCACAATTTACTGTTCATTCAAGGGTAAGAAAACCAGCCCAATCTTTTCATGAACGTTAATATAGAACAGAAAAGTATGTTCCTTATATCCGAAATTTGGAGCCATGGTACTCCGAAAATAGATTCCCTTAAGTACGCGAGGTTTGGACAGTCACAAACAATATGACTTACAGTCTCGTCTTCCATTTCACACCCTCTACGTATTCGCCAGCTTCATATAAAACATGTGCTTACGTAACCTGCACTGTCCGGTCAGGAAGTGGGTGAGAAGCCTCAAGTCACTTTTCGATTTTCCCAGAAACTGAGTAGATATCTTCCGGTCAGGGTAGAGCAGAGTTTTCTTAGCAAAGGCACCTACTGCTGTCCCATCCCATCTGCCGCAAAAAGCTCGGTGGGAGATCAAGGTTTATAGAACATAAGGTTACCTCACTCCCTATGCCTCTGTAGTATCGATTATTACCCCGCAAATTGACGTCACTGGTTCGATACAGTCAGAATAAAAGATAGCCTATACTGTGGTACAGTCTTGGGTACAGTCTATATAAAATATTTAAACCTCGCATCGTGTTGTGTTGTTCATAGAACCAGCTACATCACTGACCCACCTTGCCTCTCAGAGGAGGAGAATCGGTATTGGGTAACCTTATGTTCTATAGACCTTGGTGGGAGATGGAGTTTATCAGTTTTGATGCTGTATTAACAACTAGTGATACAAACGGTTCAGGGGAGATCGGTGACTTGTTAGCCGCCCGTTTCGCCAACCTGTCCGCATGATCATGTCCTTTAATTCCGATGTGTCCTTTTCGCCATTTTATCGTGACTTTGTTGTATACGTTTGCCTCTTCGAGTGATTGCCGACAGGAGTTCACCAACGATGATGCAGTATGATGCCTGCCAACCGCCAGCATAGCCTGTCTGCTATCAGTACAGATTACAACGTTTCTGCCGACTTTTTTGGAGTCGATAATCGCATCGGCTACTGTGTTTATAACAATTAATTCGGCTTGAGCAGTCGTGCAATACGATCCTAACGAAGTGGAAAGGTGCAGCAAAGAAAATTCCCGCTCCGGCGTTTTGCCCGAGCTTGAGTTGCTCTGGGGTATCGTTTCAATGCCAAAGTGTGGCTTGCCTAAGAAAGTAGGTGTAATGTAGTCTGTGCGAGCTTTAAGGAGGGGTTGTTTACTAACAGCCCCACTCCAGAGCTTGCTCCAGACTATTCCCATTTTATGCTTTTCATTTACTGATCGCAACCGAAGCAATACCATCACGGCCACCTCCCTGATAAAAATATCCAGGGGCAGCACGTTTAGCATAGTCTCCATTGCAATCGTAGGTGTATATCTCATAGCGCCTGTGATTAGCAGGCAGGCCAGTCGTTGCAATTGACGCAGCAATGTAGCTTTATATGCATGTTTTAGTGCTGAGCACCAAACTATGGCTCAGTGAGCTTTCGGATTTAATCCCCTGCCTGACATATGATTCTGTGTTCCGTGTAAAAGGAGATAGAATCTTTGCGAGATATTTGGCCAACTAGTATGTTGGAGAGAAGTTTATGAATCTTCGATAGTCCATAAATTCTTGGTGAGACCTGCACAAACAATCCTATCTGCTGTTCTGCTGGAATTCCTGTGGATTTGATCAGGTCCTTCATTTTCCTTACGATTCTGCCTGTGAGGTCCTTCTTAATCTTCCTGTAGGTGGCTAGGTCCAGTAGGTTTATCATTTTGTCGTCATATTCTTTCAGGTCCTTATTTTTGCATAGTATTGAAAACGTGTAGTTCACTGAAGAGTCGAAAACATCATATTGAATTGCAATATGCTGACGACACAAGTGTCAGCGAACTACTCGCTTCCTGTCAACTACAATTAGTTCTCTATAGACAGTCAATCGTAGACTATCGTTAAGAACTTATCGATATTTGTTAAGTTACTTATAAATAAAATGGTTTAAAATTAATTAAAGTCTTTTCAATAAAACATAGAAAACCATAAGATCACAAATTATTACATGTTGGTAAACTATTACTTTTCTTCTTTTGTATCCGGCGTTCCAGGGATTCAAACTTCTTGATGTGCGTGTCACGTATCTTCTGAAATTCACGATCAATCTTCTCCATTGTTAGTCCACTTGAAGTCGTAGTAACCACAAACTTATTTCTGCATCTTCATAGAAAGGCCAAACTGCTCCACAGCTTGCGTTGTCTAATTCGTGAGTTATCCAAATCCTTGATTTGTTTGTTGATATCATCCCCATAAAGGTTAATAATGTAAGTACGAAGGCTTTCACGACCGGTGTGAATTGAACTAAAATAAGAACTAAAACGAGAACTAACACTAGAAACTTTTGAGTTTTGCCGTGCGTCTTTCACATACACACTCTGTATTCTTCTACATCTTATAAATGAACTTAGTTTTCGGACTTGACGATGGCCAGGGTCACCATTTAACATTATTTACCACTATTTACTATGACTTACTATACCATACTATTTACAACTTAAGTATCCAAACTAAGTTAGGCAATGTCATTTTTGTTTACAAATGCTAATCAACCCAAGAAAGGATAATACCGTGAAGGAATGTTGAGTAAGGTTTTCTTTTGTAATGTCAATTATACTATGAAGTTGGATGAAATACAATATAAATTTAATCATAAATATTCAAATATATTAAGCATCTTGCGTTAATAAACGCGTATGTTCTGTAATGTTGGTGTTTCTGTTATTGTGTATCACATAGGAAAAAAGAAGTGAAAATAATACTGTTAGACTCAGTGCCACCATCTAAAAAAAAGAATCAAAAATATTATCATAAAAATTGAGTAACATTTTTTTAGTCACATTTTACCTCAATGCCTAATACACTTATAAAAACGATGGCGATTACTTTAATATTTTCATCGTTTATAATAATTATAGAATCATCATTTTTGGNAATGTAAAAATTATTAAAAAAGTGACAAGTTTGTAAACATTTTTTTGACATTGAACGCAACATTTTTTTTTACACAGTTGTCACCTCTGAATGTTTTCGATCTAACTCGCGAGATTAATTAAAAAATTATTTATTATTTAATAATTTACACTGTTGGAAATAATTCACGAGCCATAATACGAATCCATAATATTTGCGGAACATAAAGTTTCACTGTAGACGAGTATATTCAGCAAGTTTTGAGTTTTTCTGCAGCGGCATTGTTGACTGAGCCGTTCTTCTAAGTGGAACAGTCCGTTGTTATGGAAACCGAAGTGGGTTGGAGCTACCGATTTTTTTTAGTGTGGTGTGACGGACCAGTTTGTTGTCGTAATCTGTGCGCAATAGAAGGGCGTCGCGTTACTTAAGTGAGGAATGGTTGTGGGTATGCACATTAGAGGGTGTATCGTTTCGTGAAATTACGCGTCGTCTCGAGCGGTCGTTATCGGCAGTGCAACGGACATAGCGATAATAGTCTGAGCTAGGACATACGCACCTTCAGCCGCGGCCAGAACGACCCCGCGCGACTACAGCATGCGTGGTTCGCGCCATTGTGCTCAGCCCTTTAGCGTCGCGTACGTCCTCCTCACTGCAACTTGGAGCTGTTTGGCTAACGGAAAGGGAAGGCGCATTCACTACGATTACACATGGTGGACATACAGGTCTTCTACGTGTACAGCAGACGATGATGCATCGATACATAGATGAGGTGCTACGGCCCGTTGTGCTTCCCTACATTCGGCGGCTCCCACGTCTGCTATACGCACATCGTGCGTGTTGTACAGACCTTTATGGAAGAGCACCGTATACGAATGCCTCCCTGGCCAGCTCGTTCTGGCCAGGGAGGCCAGAACGGATCTGAATCCGATCGAACATGTTTGGGACATGTGTTAGCTTCTCCAGCTAACATTGAGGAGCTATGAAGATATATGCGAGTTGAGACGGCATGGTTGGCCATTCCTCCCGCTATAATACAGCAACTTAACACCCGTCAGTTGATAACTACGACTGCTATCGTTCTTTGCGTAATAGGTGCAATCACAAATGCAAAAATGCTAAAAAAAAATATTTTTATTGGAAATTATCTGTGTCGACACCAACTACATTTTGGAAGACCTTGCGATCTCTTGGCGTCACTGACAGCAAACTCACGCAATCCACTCCGGATCCTAACTTGTTGGCCAGCTATTTTGCCGAACCGCCGGTAACGCTTGACGCTACTCAGAAGGCTACCTTAATTCAAACCATTTGTGCATCAGAGAATGGGAGCGTGGATGATGCACGTAGCTTTTCATTGACTATGGTTGACTCGGAGGTTGTTCGTGAGGCTCTCACTCAAACCCGCTCTACGTGCTCTGGTGCTGACTTTATCTGTCTAAAACAGATCTTGCCAATACTAGATGCTGTTCTGCCTCCGCTGAATCATATTTTTAACTTTTCTTTTGAATCATCCTCTTTTCCATCTGTATGGAAACATGCTCAGGTTGTTCCCATTCCCAAATTGAAAACTCCAGTTTTGGCTAGCGACTATCGTCCTATTTCAATACTTTCTCTTTTGTCAAAGGTTCTTGAGCGTATTGTGTATACCCAGGTTTATGATTTTCTTGAGAAGCATCGATTGATTAGTGACAAACAGTCTGGTTTCCGACGGGGTCGTAGTACTACTACTTCCTTGATCAAGATCACGGATGATATAAGACTTGCCTGTGATAATCGTCGTCTCACTATTTTGGTTCTACTTGATTTCAGCAAAGCCTTCGACTCTGTCGATTACGATCTTCTTCTTTCTATACTTTCATCTATTGGTTTTTCTTCCTCGAGTCTTTCATGGTTTCATTCATATCTTTCGCATCGCACACTGTGTGTCCGTGCCAATTCAACCTTTTCCAACCGCTTTGAGCTTTCTTGTGGTGTGCCCCAGGGCAGTGTTCTCGGTCCGTTGCTGTTTTCTATCTTCATTGATAGTGTCACCAAGGTTATTTCTTCAAATTTTCATCTTTACGCGGATGACCTGCAGATCTATACCGATACAACAGTTGATGACTTTCCTCAAGCTATTGAGCGAATTAATAATGATCTTGCGAGAGTGCTTGAGTGGTCTAAACTATACGGTTTGAAGCTCAATGCTAATAAGACCCAAGCCATAATATTTGGTACAAATCCTCTACGGAGCAGGGTGGCTACTTTTGCTAACTCGCAACTTCTACTTGGTGACACCGTCATTAAATTTTCGGATGTAATTAAGAATCTTGGAGTTATGATGGACTCTGCACTGTCTTGGCGCCCCCAGGTTCAGGCGATTTGTAAGAGGGTTTACTCTTGTTTCCACTCCCTCCGTAAATTTAAGTGTTTTCTTCCACCTTACGTTCGACGCAACCTCTGTTATTCGCTGATTTTTCCACATCTTGATTATGCGGATACGGTTTGTACTGACCTGTCGATATCTTTGTGTAATAAACTCCAGAGATTACAAAATAATTGCATACGTTTTATATTCGATCTTGGGAAATATTGTCATATTACTCCTTACCGCAATAACTTACGTTTGCTTACGTACGTAAACCGTCGGTCCTTCCGTGTGTTAACAAGTCTCTATAAGATTATTAAGACTCAGAGTCCACAGTACTTATTTAATAATTTTAAATTCTTATCATCACACGAGCGTCCCACTCGTTCGCAATCGGACTTAATTCTTCTATTCCCAATACATCNAAAAAAAATTGGGATATTAAATGAATTTAATAAAAAATAATAAATCATGCTTACCAGGGAAATTAATAGAGAACCGTGGAAGGCTTTTTTAACCATACCAAATTCACAACACATTTTTTTAATAAAAGAATAGAATAAACCATAACATAAGATCCAAGCTCATGCAATGTTTGTATTAAAAATAACTTTAATATCATATCTTATCATTAAAGTACTCATTCATGAGAATACCGTATAACACCACTAGATGGCGCCCCGAAACAGAGTACTTCTTTACCATTATTGATAAATTTAATTATAATTTGAAAAAGCAACGAATTATAATAAAATCATAAAAATCTCGAACTTGATTGTATTTTAGGATAAATAAGTACTTACTGCAATATCGGGAACATTTCCTCGTTAAAATTCCAAGATACAAGCGAATTTCCCTGGAAAAATTCGGGAAATTCGGGAGCGATGTAAACCACAACAAACTTTTTAACCACTTTTTACAACATGGCGTCAAAAAAACAATTGAAAATCAAAATCTTTTGACGTCACATTTTAATTATTGAATTAATTTAAATAATTAAACAAGTAGGATTAATTAAAAAAGCATAAAAAATCATCTAAATGTATCGTTTATATTAACCAAATAAAATAGTTTTAATAAATAAGAAGTATTAAAAATTAATTTTCAAAATAAATCGGATTTAATTAAATTTTTAACTCAAAATTGATTCGTTTCATCAATCCAAACTAAAATGAATCGTTAAAATAATTTGTTAAAAACGAAATTTAATAAAAATTAATTTATTTTAAACGTAATATTTTTTTTTTACACGGTTGGCACCTTTGAATGTTTTCGATCTAAACTCGCTGGGTTACTTAAAAAATTATTTATTATTTAATAATTTATTTCTATTATTTATCTTTTTACCAATTTACTAATTTTTTTATTAAGTAATATTGCGAAATGAGTGATTCATAAATTTGATTGTAATCCTTTTTTTTAGGCGGTGAATTTGACATTTGACAGAAACGTAACCTCACTTTTTTCGCAATGGTTTGGGAGGAAGTCCAAATCGCTTTAAGCGAAAAAAGACGCGAATTGGTGTTAACTGGAAGCGGAATTACCGAGAGAATAAAAAAAAGTGGCCTTGATACTAACATTTTTAATGTGACAACTTTGAATTACCTCAATATCAGCGAGACAATTCTAGAAAACCTCCCCGATGATGTNATTTAGACGTATGGTGACGACTGCTGCACTGGCCTCGCCGACCGGACTGGTCTGATTATAGTTTGTCTAATTTTACATTAAATTTAATTTAATTACTTATATACATATATATTGTATAATTTTCATTTGGTTTGCGTCTCTGTATGTATTTTTTCTGGCTTATATTGCGCTGATATTTCTGTTTGATTTTTTTTATGTCAATGTTGTGATGCAGTATTATAGGGTTTGTCCCGTTCTGTATCCATTTGTATAAATAAATAAAAAATATCTGCGATGGTTTCTGTTTAACTTCGGGTGTCCCGCAGGGATCTAATCTTGGTCCGCTGTTGTTCCTGGCTTTCATTAACGATGTTACTGAGGTCCTGGACTGTTCGCCGACGATCTCAAAATCTTCTCGGCCATAAGTGGCAGAGGAAGAGGAATCTGGTTCGTGTATAGGGGTGGTGCTTTCGCCACCGTCTGGCGCTCAATATATCTAAGTGTTTTACGATGACATTCACTAAAAAGATTAGCTTGATCGATTATGTGTACCGCTTAGGTAACCAACCCTTGAATTGTGTGTCGAAGTGTAGACCTCGGTGGGTTCGACTATGTCCTGACGTTCAGTGAGCATATTCTCGATCTTGTGGCCAAGTGCTTCCGGATTTATAGTTTTATTGTGCGTGGTTGTAGAGGACTATCCGTGCAATGTTTGTCAACCTTATTTTTTGCTTTGATCAGATCTCATTTGGAGGACGCGGTGATCGTCTGGAGTCCGTATTATCAATATTATGTCAATGTACTTGAATCAGTCCAAAAAGCTTTTTTAAAATATTTAAGTTCCTGCTCTTGAGGTTTAATTTTCTGCTGTCTGCTTTGTTAACTTTACTTGTAAGATTATAAGGGGTGACGTGAACTGTAGCTGGTTGCTCGAGAGATTGCCATTCGTCATGCCGCGTATTAACGCGCGCTGTAGACACATCTTTTATACTAGTCACAGCCGTACCTATGTGCTACGTAATTCGCCGGTATCTTTAATATGTGAATATACAAAAAATATACAAAATGGTGATATTCGATTACAGAATATCACCATTTTGTGATCTATTCTGTGACCCGTTGAGCGCGATAATTAGAGCTACTTTAAGCATTACTAACACTTAAATATTAGGTTTCTATTAATAGTTTTTATTTCATTTCTTTGTTATTCAATTACGTATCTTTCTTTTTTAAGTTTTTCTGTGTGCTTACATTTACTATTGTGTTATATATGATTTCCTGTAACTGGGTGGTCACCTGTAGGAAATAAAGAGTTATTATTATTAATTCTTAGGAGAATGTTCTCCAAAAGTTGGCAGTAAATAAGCATGTTTACAAATGTATGTTTCCAAATGCCAATCAAGCCAAGAAAGAATGTTGGGTAAGGTTAGTTTTCTTTTGTAATATCGATAATACTGTGCAGGAATGTTGAGTCAGGTTAGTTTTGTAATGTCAATTATACCGTAAAGTTGGAAAAAATACAATATCAATTTAATCCTAAAATATTCAAATATATTAAGCATCTTGCGTTAATAAACGCGTATGTTCTGTAATGTTGGTGTTTTCGTTATTGTATATCATACAGGAAAGAAGAAGTGAAAATAATACTGTTAGACTCAGTGCCACCATCTAAAAAAAAGAATCAAAAATATTATCATAAAAATTGAGTAACATTTTTTTAGTCACATTTTACCTCAATGCCTAATACACTTATAAAAACGATGGCGATTACTTTAATATTTTCATCGTTTATAATAATTATAGAATCATCATTTTTGGTACGCAAGAAAAGCATAACGCCTCCAATTACTTGACTTACAATTATCATCACGGCACTAATTGCATACTGTTAAAATTTTAAAAAATATTATGATTGTAAAAAAGCGATTATTACAGATGTCTAACAGCGTTAAGGACGAGTTTTCGTTCTAGTTTTAATCCCATCCAGCCTAATGCTGTTAAAAACATAACTACACATGCGTTGACAAATAGGTATTCCATAAGAGGTGTAACTTTATTGATGGCATCATTATTAAACATTCTGCCCATTACGCAGGCCAATATTACCATTGATAAGCAGTTTAACTGCAAAAAAAATTGGGATATTAAATGAATTTAATAAAAAATAATAAATCATACTTACCAGGGAAATTAATAGAGAACCGTGGAAGGCTTTTTTAACCATACCAAATTCACAACACATTTTTTTTATGAAAGGATAGAATAAACCATAACATAAAATCCAAGCTCATGCAATGTTTGTATTAAAAATAACTTTAATATCATATCTTATCATTAAAGTACTCATTCATGAGAATACCGTATAACACCACTAGATGGCGCCCCGAAACAGAATACTTCTTTATCATTATTGATAAATTTAATTATAATTTTATATTTATTTCTTATACACAGAAAAGAAGTAATCTGTACTTACTTGGATTAAATCTTCCCGGAAAAATCGTTGAAATTCGTGAAACGGTGAAAAAGCAACGAATTATAATAAAATCATAAAAATCTCGAACTTGATTGTATTTTAGGATAAATAAGTACTTACTGCAATATCGGGAACATTTCCTCGTTAAAATTCCAAGATACAAGCGAATTTCCCTGGAAAAATTCGGGAAATTCGGGAGCGATGTAAACCACAACAAACTTTTTAACCACTTTTTACAACATGGCGTCAAAAAAACAATTGAAAATCAAAATCTTTTGACGTCACATTTTAATTATTGAATTAATTTAAATAATTAAACAAGTAGGATTAATTAAAAAAGCATAAAAAATCACCTAAATGAATCGTTTATATTAACCAAATAAAATAGTTTTAATAAATAAGAAGTATTAAAAATTAATTTTCAAAATAAATCGGATTTAATTAAATTTTTAACTCAAAATCGATTCGTTTCATCAATCCAAACTAAAATAAATCGTTAAAATATTTTTTTAAAAACGAAATTTAATAAAAATTAATTTATTTTAAACGAAATTTTTTTTTTTACACGGTTGTCACCTCTGAATGTTTTCGATCTAACTGGCGAGATTATTTTTAACAAAAAATGGATTAAAACCTTTAATATAACCGATAATCAAACGTTTACCTAGTTTTTTAACGGTATAAATCACTTTTATTGCGTAAATGATACAATTAAAATTATAAACAAATTTTTTTTTAGGTTATGTCAAAGATGATCAACGAAAACGTCGAATTACAACAATTAGTTGAAGAAGATATCGATGAAGAACCAAAAATACATAATCCCAAGACAAAATTGGATAAGAAATGGTGTCGTTGCCCTTATTTAGGCTTAATCTTAGCTATGTTAAGCTCGTTATTCTTTTCGTTGTGTTCTGTCATTGTAAAATGGTTAACGGATATAGATCCAATGGCTTTAGCGGCTTATAGATACTTAGGAGTGTTACTTCCTGCCATACCAATCGTTATTTATAAACAAGAAGCTTTATTTCCCGATGGAAAACGCGTCATTTTATTATTACGATCGTTCACAGGGACGGCCGCTTTAATGCTAAGTTTTTACGCATTTCGGCATATGCCTTTAGCGGATGCCTCTGTTATTGTATTTTCAGTTCCAGTTTTTACAGGAATTTTTGCAAGGATTTTTTTGAAAGAACCGTGCGGATTATTTAGTATTTTCTCGATTATTTTAACGTTAATCGGAGTCGTTTTAATAACAAGACCGTCGTTTTTATTTTACGACACGATCGATTCGTTGGGAAATTCGCAAGAAACATCAACGATTTGGGGGGCCGTAGCCGCTTTTTCAGCCACTTTATTCGGAGCGAACGCTTATGTTTTATTGAGAGCTTTAAAAGGAATTCACTTTGCGGTTATAATGACGAATTTTGGTGCTTTCGCTTTAACTTTGTGCGTTATTGTAACGTATTTAATTGGGGGATTGTGTTTGCCGATGTGCGGGATGGATCGTTATTTAATTGTGGCGTTGGCTTTTTTTAGTTTTTTGGGGCAAATTTTATTAACCATCGCTCTCCAAATAGAACAAGCAGGCCCCGTTGCTATCGCGAGGAGTAGCGATATCGTTTTTGCGTTTATTTGGCAGGTTTTATTTTTTGAGGAGATTCCCAATAGGTTCTCAATAGCCGGGGCTTTTTTGGTTTTAAGTTCCGTTGTTTTAACGGGATTAAGAAAATGGATTTTAGCTTTACCCGAAAACGCTACGTTGAGGCACAAATTTCGAATTTTAGTGAAATGAATTTCTTTGTAAAGTGAGGTTAGTTTTTTTTTCTAGTCAGTTTTTAAACGTCAAATATGACAACTGTCATTTTTGACGTTTAATTTTCCTTTAATTTTTCTAGTCGTTTTATTTAATTTAATGAGAAATAAATAAATTAACAACTGCCTTAAGTATTACCGATCTGTAATGGTTAAAAAAGTGACACAAAAATTATTAATTAAAGTTTGAAGAGCCTTAAAGAAAATTCGAAATGATAAAATCGCGTTCTACTTTACCGTTCACTTTTTAAGACCAAGAATAACAATAATTACTTGTAGATTTAATAAAATTATAGTAAATTTCATTCGAAAACACTGCTATAATCCTGTTTAAACGGTGTTTATCCTATTATTTAATAAAAAAAAA
>NW_019280541.1:99002-175873 GCF_000648695.1 Onthophagus taurus
AGTTATAAAACTTCTATTACATGATATCTGACTTCAGATTTAAAATGTCAACCTCAATTTTGACATATTTGTAATCTTCATTAAAAATCCTTTAAAATGAGTACAAGCACGACATATTTATCTTCAATATTAAAGAAGTTATGGTCAACTTTCGGTTAAGAATGTCAACGTCAATTTTGACATATTTGTAATCGGCGTGAAAAATCCTTTAAAATGAGCCCAAACATGATACGTTTAATTCCAATATTAGTCGAGATATAAACAACTTCCGGGTTGAAATGTCAATGTCATTTTGACATATTCTTAATTTTTATAAAATGTCTTAAAATTTTTCACAAAAACAAAAATACAATAAAAAAATGAAGAATTAAGGTTGGTATTAATATTTAAAAATTAGGTTGCTAATTTCAATGTTGCCAACTTTAATATTTTTTATTACAACTTTGTTGTTTTTCGAGATAAATGCATCATGTTTGAAATCATTTCAAAGGTTTTTTAATAAAGAATACCATGAAGTTGTCCATTTGTCTATTGTATGATGGCTAACTTCAGATTTAAAATGCCACGTAACTGGTTCGTTAGAACTTTTTCGGGTTCCACTATTCGTGGAGGTTTGAAATTTTGGTAGCATGGGTGGTTCATTCGGAACTTTAGATCTAAAATATTTTCAAGATGGCCGCCACTTCCGGTCTACCGGAAGTAGACCATAACTTCGTTATTTTAAATGGAATGCTATAGTTTTTATTACACCCTTTAATTGTAAGTACCTAGCGTTTTTCGTTTTCGAGTTAGGAGTATCTTATACAGGATTTAAGTATTATTTTTTGATTTAATCCACTTACTTTGCTTATAATTTCATCCATTTACCCATTTTGAATTAAATACAACCTTTAAATCCAATTAATTATGTTTTTCATTCAAAAAAACTTAAATTCAACGTCAATTTTGACAAGCACTGCAATATTTGGATCTTAATCGCCATGGTAACCGAGTCAAGTTGGATAACCTTAAAATAATAAAATTTTATTTCGATTTTTTTATCAATTCTAACCCAATTTTTATTAATTTTAAAACAATTCGAATTCTTTACGATTATCTCGCATTTTTTTTTTAATATCTTTATATTTTTGTGTATTGCTTCTTAAGTGAAATATACTGAGTAAATAAAAACATAGAAATGTCAATTCTTCCAATGACGTCACAGCAAGGTCTTTGCGGTGGGATACGTTCATATATTATAGAGTTGGATAACCTTGATTTTGACGTTTTGATTTTTTCCTTAACTGCTTAAAATCAATTATATTATTATTAGGGCAAAGATGGCTCAAACAAGAACTCCAAGATCGCACTCCAGAATTAATAATAAGATAAATCCAATAAACTCAAACTCAGTTGTCAAATATGACAACTATCATTTTTGACGTTTAATTTTCCTAGTCGTTTTAATTAATTTAATGAGAATAAATAAATAAATTAACAACTGCCTTAAGTATTACCGATCTGTAATGGTTAAAAAAAGTGACACAAAAATAATTAATTAAAATTTGAAGAGCCTTAAAGAAAATTCGAAATGATAAAATCGCGTTCTACTTTACCGTTCACTTTTTAAGACCAAAAATAACAATAATTACTTGTAGATTTAATAAAATCATAGTGAATTTCATTCGAAAACAACGCTATAATCCTGTTTAAACGGTGTTTATCCCATTATTTAATAAAAAAAGTATCAATAAATTTTTTACTTCATTTAAAATTTAAACGTCATTTTTGACATTTCTACTTTGACGTTTTGATTTTTGAGGTTATATTCTTATTTTCTTCCTTATAATTAGTTTAAAATCAATTTTATTATATTCTCAACGTATATATCAATAGGATTTAGGACTTGAAGGAATAAAATGTAAATGACTAATTACATTAAATGAATATTTAAGTTTTAAACGTAGCTAGATGCTAGCTTAATGCTATTTTAATCTTAATAATGTACAATGTTGACTCAAGATTAACAAATCAATTAATAGATGAGAATATTAATAATATGATTTAAAAGAAAGAAGAAATAATTACGATCTATTGTATTATAAAGTTGTTGCTGTTGTGATTTCCTCATTTTTCGAAAGAAAATCGGCGACGAATCGTTTTATTTCCGATTCATCTATAAAAATAAAACGATTACGAAAATCTTATTTAAATAAATAATACAAACCTTTATCTAAAAGCGAATGAGATATTGTTCGAGCCATACTTTTAAACGTTTCTTTCGAATCGAATCGTTTCTCCGTATACGCCGGTGTTAATAATTTAACGACCAACAGCCCGATTTCGTTCTTTTTTAATTTCCCAGATTTATTTTCTCCGTCTTTTTTAATATCATCGTTTCGTTTCAATTTTTTTCTTTTTCCTTTTTCATCGTCATCGAGTTCCACTTTTCTTTTCACAACATCTTTCTTAACACCCTCCTCCTCCTCGCTATCATCACCGAATAACTTTGAAATTGATTTGTTACTTTTCTCCGGTTGTTTATGATCTTTAACCCTCCCTTTTTTCTTCGCCCCATCGTCTTTTTTAACGTTATTTTTATCGACCATTCTTTCACTCATCTCGTCCATCATTCGTTTCGAATCGCGAATGATTTGTTCGAAATTCTCGTAACGTTCCTCAATAACTTGTCTTGTATTATCGGAGATCACCATTTTACCACCATCATCATTTTTAATTTTATTTTTATCCATTTCTTGATTTTCTTTCACACGTTCCGTTTCATCGTCGACTTTTATCGATGAATTTAACACGTTTTCATTCGATTTTACTTTAAATAGTTCACTAGCTCGTTTAAATCCATCGAAAGTTGACTTAACCTCAATTTTATCAACCCTAACCAAATCTGTTTTATCGACATCTTTAATAACGCCAACTTCATTATTGACGTTTCTATTTTCGCATTTTAAATCATTTTTTATTTCCTTTATATTTTTAGTTTTATTTAAATCTAGCTCATTTAGTTTTAATAAATTCATTTTGGAACTATTTCGAAAAAAATCAGATAAAGTTTCAAGTTTTTTTGGTTGCGGTTGGAAATTTTCAAAGATATCGTAAAGAAGATTTTCTTGAGTACAACATTTTATGTTTGAAATCTAAAAATAGCTCTAAATGTATTAACATTTAATTAATATACAAAACACAAACAGAATTGAACTAATTTAAAGTGACCTTGAAAGTAGATAACTTCATTACCGACTAGTTGTCAAAAATTAATTATTAATCGATTTATTTTAGGATAATAAAGCGAAATCAACGTAGATCTAATTATTATTAACACTTAAAGTTTCCCTTTTATTAATTAGAAACAAAAAAACAATCATAGAAATGTGGCTTTTATGAATTTGAAAAATTTTGAGGTTATATCTAACATTTACCGAATCGGATCATGTTACAAAAAAACTTTTCGAACGAAAGTTGTAACTAATCTTATTCTTAGCAATATTGCTCTCTTTCATTTTTGCTCTCAGATGCGTCAATATCGAGATAGTTACGAAAATATGAAAATTTGATGAATTTCGTTATTTTACTACTTCGTAATGGTAGTATTCGGGAATCTAATCATGTTACAAAAAAACTTTTCGAACGAAAGTTGTAGCTAATCTTATTCTTAGCAATATTGCTCTCTTTCATTTTTGCTCTCAGATGCGTCAATATCGAGATAGATACAAAAATATGAAAATTTGATGAATTTCGTTATTTTACAACTTCGTAATGGTAGTATTTAGAAATCAAAGGATATTACAAAAAAACTTTTAGAACAAAAGTTGTAGCTAATTTCATTCTTAACAATATTGCTCTCTTTCATTTTTGCTCTCAGATGCGTCAATATCGAGAAAGATACAAAAATATGAAAATTTGATGAATTTCGTTATTTTACTACTTCGTAATGGTAGTATTTGGAAATCGAAGGATATTACAAAAAAACTTTTAGAACAAAAGTTGTAGCTAATTTCATTCTTAACAATATTGCTCCCTTTCATTTTTGCTCTCAGATGCGTCAATATCGAGAAAGATACAAAAATATGAAAATTTGATGAATTTCGTTATTTTACAACTTCGTAATGGTAGTATTTAGAAATCAAAGGATATTACAAAAAAACTTTTAGAACAAAAGTTGTAGCTAATTTCATTCTTAACAATATTGCTCTCTTTCATTTTTGCTCTCAGATGCGTCAATATCGAGAAAGATACAAAAATATGAAAATTTGATGAATTTCGTTATTTTACAACTTCGTAATGGTAGTATTTAGAAATCAAAGGATATTACAAAAAAACTTTTAGAACAAAAGTTGTAGCTAATTTCATTCTTAACAATATTGCTCTCTTTCATTTTTGCTCTCAGATGCGTCAATATCGAGAAAGATACGAAAATATGCAAATTTGATGAATTTCGTTATTTTACAACTTCGCAATGGTAGTATTCGGGAATCGGATCATTTTACAAAAAAACTTTTAGAACAAAAGTTGTAGCAAATTTCATTCTTAACAATATTGCTCTCTTTCATTTTTGCTCTCAGATGCGTCAATATCGAGAAATATACCAAAATATGAACATTTGATGAATTTCGTTATTTTACTACTACGTAATGGTAGTATTTGGAAATCGAAGGATATTACAAAAAAACTTTTAGAACAAAAGTTGTAGCTAATTTCATTCTTAACAATATTGCTCTCTTTCATTTTTGCTCTCAGATGCGTCAATATCGAGATAGATACGAAAATATGACAATTTGATGAATTTCGTTATTTTACTACTTCGTCGTGGTAGTATTCGGGAATCTAATGATGTTACAAAAAAACTTTTCGAACGAAAGTTGTACCTAATCTTATCATTTTTGCTCTCAAATGCGTCAATTTCGAGAAAAGCATTTACTTACCAATTTAGCTGAAGCGTTTCGATACATCATTAGCGTCGTAACCGAGGTAAAAGTAGAGTATTCTAATTCCTTGGTACATTCCTCAATATCGATTGCATCAAGAACTTTCTCCTCAACGCATTGATTATAATTTTCGATCAAAACCTCGGTGATTTTCGAAAAGTATTGCTCCCTAGCTGCGATTGTGAGCCCTTTAACTTTAGTTTTCGTCGACCCGGCCGCTTGAACTTTAGAATTTTTCGCGAATAACTTATCGATGGTGTCTTTTGATACTTCTTGGGCACTCCGCCTTAGTTGAAATTGTTTCCTAATTAGCTCGGTAGTTTCTTTTTTGGCTTTTTCTTCGTAAATGTTACGTTCATCGTTTTCGTTATTATCGTAATTATCAGCAGCTTTTCGCCCGCCCTCATAAAGGTCGTCATAATTCATATCATTAATGTCTTGGGGGAGCGAATTAAATTGAATGCTTTTGGTTAGATATAACTCAACCATTTTTTCGACCTTTTTAGGATCAACGCAAATGTCGCATTTAGTTTTACATCGTTTAAAATCATCCCCAAAGTGTTTTGCAAATAATTTATGGCGACACTCGTTTGGGGATTCGCAAAATTCTACGATTTTTGCGAACGATTTCATCGCGTTTTTGGCTTTATTCTCGCGTTGTTTTTTATCTTTGGATCTCCCGAGTTCTTGGGTTATTAAGAATTCGACGGCTTTTCGATCGGAGCGGTTATAATATAATCGACAGAACGAGTTTTTTCCATCGCGTCCAGCTCTCCCGGATTCTTGGTAATAAGACGCGGGATCCTTTGGGACCCCCCAATGAACCACGAAACGCACCGACGCTTTATCAACTCCCATCCCAAAACTAATTGTGGCGCAAATAACTTGAACGCAACCGCTTTGCCACGATTCTTGGCACTCAATTCGATTCTTATGGTTTAACCCAGCGTGATAAACCGTCGATTTCACCCCTAAAGAATTTAATTTCGTCGATAAAACCTCGGTTTGATCGCGAGTTCTGCAATAAATGATCCCGCAAGATTTTTTTTTATTCTCCACGTCAATTTCTTTATCAAAATATAAATGTTTTTCGATAAATTGTTTTAAATGCAAGTAAGGATCGTCGAGGATGTTGATAAAAAAGACGTCGTAAAATAAATTTTCGCGAAACGACGACGATTTAAATATTTTTAAATTCTTTGATAACTTTAGGTTATAAATAATGTCTTTTGTGACTTCCGCCCCGGCCGTCGCGGTTAAAGCAACAAAAGGGATCTCATTCCCCTTCCTTAATTCGCCTAATTTGAGGTAATCCGGCCGAAAATCGTGCCCCCATTCGCTCACACAATGCGCTTCATCAACTACAATATATGCAATTTTATCGAATTTAACCAAATTTTGAAATAACTCCTTAAAAGTTTGAGTTGAAGCCTGCTCAGGGGTTATATACAATAACTTAATGTTAGGTGAGACACTTTTTAGATCAGTTAAAATCGTTTCGCGCTCTCCTTTTAAAGTTTTTGAGTTTAAAGACGCCGCTCGGATTTTAATCGCTTTTAAATGATCGATTTGGTCTTTTATTAACGCTAAAAGCGGCGAAAACACCAACGTTGTTTGCCTCTCTTTTAACACGGCGGGGAGTTGGTAACAAAGCGATTTTCCCGAGCCCGTAGGCATCGAAACCAAAACGTCCGCTTTTTCTTGAACGATTTTAATGATTGCATCTCTTTGGAGGTTCGATTTGAAGGTGTTGAAATTGAAACGACTTTTTAAAACATCCTTTAATTGATTCTCATCCATTTCTTGCTTCAAATATTATTATTTTCGCTTAAAACGATATCTAAAAAAAGTGAGGTTATGATTTTCTTTTTAATTTTTATAAATCACATCCGATTTTTACCATGCTTAAAATAATGAGTTACACCATGTCAAAATTAGATTAATTCATAAATTAACTAATAAAAAAGTCGGATTTAAACGACTTTATTTGCGTTAACAAAAATAACAACAAATACCTGTCAAAGTCAAAAATGAAGTTAGCACCAATCAGCGTTGCCAACCTATGTCGACTAAATGGTAAAAAATCGGTTGGTTTAAATACAAAGTTAGAAATGTTGCAAATTTTATTATTAACAATATTGCTCTCTTTCACTTTTGTTCTTAGATACGCCAATATCGAGATAAATATGAAAATTGTATGAATTTGTTGCTCTTTTAAGTTATTAAAGGTAACACTTGAGAATTTGAGCTTGCTATAAGAAAACTTTTATAACAAAAATTGTTGCAAATTTTATTCTTAACAATATTGCTCTCTTGCACTTTTGTTCTTAGATACGTCAATATCGAGATAAATATGAAAATTGTATGAATTTGTTGCTCTTTTAAGTTATTAAAGGTAACACTTGAGAATTGGAGCTTGCTATAAGAAAACTTTTATAACAAAAATTGTTGCAAATTTTATTCTTAACAATATTGCTCTCTTGCACTTTTGCTCTTAGATACGTCAATATCGAGATAAATATGAAAATTGTATGAATTTGTTGCTCTTTTAAGTTATTAAAGGTAACACTTAAGAATCGGAGCTTGCTATAAGAAAATTGTTATAACAAAAATTGCTGCAAATTTTATTATGAACAATATTGCTCTCTTACACTTTTGTTCTTAGATACGTCAATATCGAGATAAATATGAAAATTTTATGAATTTGTTGCTATTTCAAGTTATTAAAGGTAACACTTGAGAATTGGAGCTTGCTATAAGAAAACTTTTATAACAAAAATTGTTGCAAATTTTATTCTTAACAATATTGCTCTCTTGCACTTTTGCTCTTAGATACGTCAATATCGAGATAAATATGAAAATTGTATGAATTTGTTGCTCTTTTAAGTTATTAAAGGTAACACTTGAGAATCAGAACTTGCAATAAGAAAATTGTTATAACAAAAATTGTTGCAAATTTTATTATTAACAATATTGCTCTCTTACACTTTTGCTCTTAGATGCGTCAATATCGAGATAAATATGAAAATTGTATGAATTTGTTACTCTTTCAAACTATTAAAGGTAACGCTTAAGAATCGGAGCTTGCTATAAGAAAACTTTTATAACAAAAATTGTTGCAAATTTTATTATCAACAATATTGCTCTCTAACAATTTTGCTCTTAGATACGTCAATATCGAGATAAATATGAAAATTGTATGAATTTGTTACTCTTTCAAGTTATTAAAGGTAACGCTTGAGAATCGGAGCTTGCTATAAGAAAACTGTTATAACAAAAATTGTTGCAAATTTTATTCTTAACAATATTGCTCTCTTGCACTTTTGTTCTTAGATACGTCAATATCGAGATAAATATGAAAATTGTATGAATTTGTTGCTCTTTCAAGTTATTAAAGATAACACTTGAGAATCAATATCGATTGATCAATATCTATTTTGACAATATTATATTTTGAACTGTTTTCAAATTAGGCACTTATGACGCGTACTGTATATACCAACGATCTGGCAACGTTGCTTGAGCGACATTGCCATATCGTTGGTATGTGCTTTTATGCAATATAAGTAAAATAATAATATAAGTCGCAATTGTATTGATTTTAAGTACGATGTGTTTCATAATACTTTATTAAAATTTTTAAATTCCGTAAATTAAGTGGTATATCGGTAGACTATCTTTTATATCGGTAGGGTTGGCAACTCTGGCACCAAACTTCCTAAATTTTTTTTTATTAATCCTAATTAATTTAATAAATTTATTTTAATTTTTATCTCTTTTAAAGCGATAAACCAAAAAAAAAAATTAAAATAAGATTATTTTTATAAAAATAAAGATAAAAGATGAATCACCCATAACCTCCCACCAGGTGGGGTATGTGTCAAAATAGTTGTCAAATCTACTATACAAAACCTCCAATAAAGCTTATAAATTAGCGGATTGCGCGTTTATTTCGAACAAATTGTTAGTATAGCGTTTAGTGTAGCGCGAAACTCTTTCCCGTTAGAATTTCCCCGCGAAAAACGGCTTTTCGCTTCGATATCATCATTAATTTTCAAAATGGCCGCCACGAGACGATTGCAAAAGGTGAGTTTTCTGCGTGATAATAACCGTTTATTTCGCTCCGAACCGTTTCGGATTGTAAAAGAAGGTTTTCTGCATCGGGGGGTGAAAAAATCGCGTTAAAATCGCGCTTGGTTTGGTTGGGATCGACGAAAATTACATCGCGAAAAGCGATTGTCATCGTTTATTATTTTTTTTTATGATTAAAACGAGGTTTTTTGGTGGTGACACGTTTTAATTAAGATATTTCGAGTTAAATTGTTGATTAAGAACGTTTTGTTTTGGTGTAATTAAGTTTGGAGGAAAATTTTTTGAGGTTATGTCAACTAATTTTTTATTATTTTAGGAGTTGGGCGATATTCGGAACTCTGGTTTGAAATCGTTCAGGGATATTCAAGTCGACGAGAGCAATATACTTACTTGGCAAGGACTTATTGTACCAGTAAGTGTTGATTAATTAAGATAATTTGGGTTAAATGGATTGATTTTAGGATAACGCACCGTATAATAAAGGAGCATTTAAAATCGAAATCAATTTTCCTGCTGAATATCCTTTTAAGCCACCTAAAATTAGTTTTAAAACGAAAATTTATCACCCAAATATCGATGAGAAGGGGCAAGTTTGTTTGCCAATAATCAGTGCGGAAAATTGGAAACCTGCTACGAAAACCGAACAAGGTTAACCCAATTAATTGGAGTTAATCCACTCTTAATTAATTATTTTATTTATTTTAATAGTGGTTCAAGCTTTAGTAGCTTTAGTGAATGAACCGGAACCTGAACACCCACTCAGAGCGGATTTAGCAGAAGAATATTTGAAAGACAAAAAGAAATTTTCAAAGAACGCCGAAGAATATACAAAGAAACACGGTGAGAGAAGACCGGCGGATTAAAATCGGGTTTCTTTCCGGGGAGTTACAGTTAAAAAAAAAATAATAAACACCGCAATCCACTGCTGCTAGCGAATAAAAAAAAACTTACAATATTAGTCTCTTTTTTTAATTTGAACGCTAAACAGTTTGGGGAAGAAAATTTTTTGTGCCTTTCTACTTAAAACAAAAAAAATGTAATTTTTAAACGTTATTATTTAATCTTTATTGATCTTTAATGATGGGTTCATTTGTTATTGTGAAAAAAGGAGAAAACTTTGTGATAACACGAATAAAGCTGCAGTCGAGTGGGGAAAAATGTTGTAAATCCTATAAATAATTTTTTTAGAATTGTAAGGTAAATAAATATCAATTAAATACACGTTATTGTACACTTTCTTTTTTTAAAAATCGACGATTTTGCAACAATTTTAGTAATTTTAACAAAAAATTAAATCTTATTTTGATTTAACCTCAAAAGTTGACATTTTTTAAACGTCAATAGATGACTAACAACGTTTATTTTTTTTAAATTTACTTTAATTATAATAAATTATTAATAACAATTAAGTTTAAACAACAATTAGAAAACAATGAATTATAATTATTTTAAGAAAAAGATTAAATTTATTTTGATTTATCCTCTAAAAGAAGAAATTTTTTGAAGCGTCAATATATGGGGCTAACAACGTTCATTTAATTTATCATAATTATTTAGAATTATTAAAATAAATAAAAAATATTAATAATAATTATTAAATAACAAGTTATTAACAAAAAATTAAATTAATTTCCTACAGAAATATCGATTAATTATTAAATTAAAAATCACCACCAGATGGCGCTAATCGACTCCTTCATTCCAGGTTAGTTTCTTTTTTAAAACTTATTTTAATTATAACAATTTATTAATAACAATTAAATTTAATCAATAATTATAAAACAATTATAGTAATTATAAGAAAAAATTAAATTTATTTCGATTTAACTACTAAAAGTACAAATTTTTGGAGCGTCAATAGATGGCGCAACAACGTTCATTTAATTTTTGATATTTATTTAAAATCATTACAATAAATAACAAATAGAAATAATAATTGTTAAATAACACGTTATTGCCAAAAAGTTAATTTAATTTCCTACAGAAATAAATATATAAATATTTAAATTAAAAAAAAATTTTTTTAGGTTATATGATTATGTCAAAAAAAAAATTTTTACAAAAATCAAACTTTATTCTTAATTTATAAAAATTAATCTCTCACAACTTCAATAAAACTCTCCGAAAATTTCAAATCCGTCCTCGATGGATAAACACTTTTCAAGTTCCCTTCGACATCGACGATTTTAACCTGTTCTATGGTAAGCGAGTTTAATTCGAAAAATTGTACGAATTCTTTAATACAATCGTCAAGAACATCGCAACACATTTGTAATGATTTATTACTGGTTACTTCTAAGAAAATAGCGGTGGTTTTAACCGAAATTTTAGTTGTTTCTGAATTAGTTATTGGAGGAAAAGAAATGATGGTTTCATTTACTTTTAAAAAGGGATATTCGGGTTTTCCTTTTAATAAATACAAATATTTATGAATCCCCGAATAATTATTTCGTTTCTTTTCTTTGCGAAGTGTTTCAGCTTCTGCTTGGAGTTTTTCGAATAATTCTTTCCCTGTCATTAAAGATTTTCGATTTAATGGGATTATTTTTAAATCTTTTGAGGGACATGATGAATAAATTAATGTGTTGTTGGTTATTTGTTGATTCTGTAACAATCAATACTTATTATTTAAAAAAAATTAAGCGCTATTTTGACTTACAATTAAAGTTAAATCATGAGTTGCAATTGTTGCGTTATTTCTTTGATCGCAAATCTCTTGGTGCAATTTATTTTGTAACTGGATGAATTTCTTGAAGCTTTCTGGGGTGAATTCAACGTTATGTACGATACAACACAAAATATACCCCCTAACATTCTTTACTTTCTCTTCTGATACGATTTTAATTCCATCATTAAAATGTTTTATAACAATTTTATACTTTTTCCTGTTGTCGTCTTCCTCAATCACCTCCTCAACGTTTTTTTCTTCAACATTAACCTCTAAAGTGCGTTCTGAATGTTGTTTAACATAATCGAGGATTTGTTTTGTGCGGCATTGATCAATTAATTTCTGTAATCTCCTATCTGAAATTGGGTTACTCTTTAATTGGATCTCTTTGATTTTGTTGCAATCAATGATTTCCCCAGGGACGATTTTTATTTTATTTAAACTCAAATCTAAGTTTTTTAACGAAATTAACCCATTAATTTTATTTGGGATAACCTCAATTTGATTTCCATGAAGTTTTAATTCCGATAATAATCCCAATTCTTTACAACAAACGCTTTTAAAACACTTCAATTTATTATTTGAAACGTCTAAACTCGATAATTTAACGTTTTTAGCCAAATCCGGCAAATTCTCCAACTTATTCATCGAAAGATTAAGAGTCGTTAAATGAGTTAAGTTAGAAATTGCTTCTGAAATCTCCAATATAACGTTATTCGATAAATCCAGCATCTTTAACTTATCTAATTTGAATACATTTTCGTTTATTTTCGATAATTTATTGGTGTGTAACACCAAAGTTTGCAAATTTATCAAATTTCCAACATCATCGGGGAGGTTTTCTAGAATTGTCTCGCTGATATTGAGGTAATTCAAAGTTGTCACATTAAAAATGTTAGTATCAAGGCCACTTTTTTTTATTCTCTCGGTAATTCCGCTTCCAGTTAACACCAATTCGCGTCTTTTTTCGCTTAAAGCGATTTGGACTTCCTCCCAAACCATTGCGAAAAAAGTGAGGTTACGTTTCTGTCAAATGTCAAATTCACCGCCTAAAAAAAAGGATTACAATCAAATTTATGAATCACTCATTTCGCAATATTACTTAATAAAAAAATTAGTAAATTGGTAAAAAGATAAATAATTAAATAATAAATAATTTTTTAAGTAACCCAGCGAGTTTAGATCGAAAACATTCAAAGGTGCCAACCGTGTAAAAAAAAATGTTGCGTTTAAAACAAATTAATTTTTATTAAATTTCGTTTTTAAAAAATTATTTTAACGATTTATTTTAGTTTGGATTGATGAAACGAATCGATTTTGAGTTAAAAATTTAATTAAATCCGATTTATTTTGAAAATTAATTTTTAATTTTTTTTAATACTTTTTATTTATTAAAACCATTTTGTTTGGTTAATATAAACGAAGCGTTTAGGTGATTTTTTATGCTTTTTTAATTAATCTTACATGTTTAATTATTTAAATTAATGCAATAATTAAAATGTGACGTCAAAAGATTTTGATTTTCAATTGTTTTTTTGACGCCATGTTGTAAAAAGTGGTTAAAAAGTTTGTTGTGGTTTACATCGCTCCCGAATTTCCCGAAATTTTCCAAGGAAATTCGCTGGTTTCCCCGAATTTTAACAAGGAATTGTTCCCGATATCGCAGTAAGTACTTATTTATCCTAAAATACAATCGAGTTCGAGATTTTTTATGAATTTATTATAATTCGTGTCTTTTTCACCGTTTCACGAATTTCAACAATTTTTCCGGGAATATTTAATGGTCCAGATATCGAAGTAAGCACAGATTATTTCTTTTCTGTGTATAAGAAATAAATATAAAATTATAATTAAATTTATCGATAATGATAAAGAAGTATTCTATTTCGGGGCGCCATCTAGTAGTGTTATACGGTATTCTCATGAATGAGTTCTTTAATGATAAAATATGAGTATTAGCTATGTACATTAGTTTGTACTCATCTTACGTTATAGTTTATTCTATTTTTTCTATTCTTTTATAAAAAAAAAATCGAAAACGATTTATTTTTTTTTACAGTTAAACCGCTTATCAACGGTAATATGAATTAATTAAATTTAGTTAATTAAACTAAAATTACTAGTTAAATTAGTAGTGAGTCGTTTGTGATATGGCAACGTGGTCACTTGAACTCTCAACATCCTATGATTAAGTTTACCATGGAAACAGAAACTGCCGAAAAATTACCATTCCTAGATCTGTTGGTCACAAGGACGACAAATGGAGATTTGGATCTTGGTGTGTATCGGAAGAAGACTCATACAACATCATCATCCCCAACAGAAGAGGGGGTCATCCGTACTTTAATTAAGCGAGCAGCGAGAATGTGTGAAGAAGGTAACTTGAAGAAAGAGCAACACTTTCTACGAGGCGTGCTACAGAAGAACGGATACACTTCGAAGGACATCAACCGGGCTATCAAGCAGCGAAAGCAGAGGGAGGACGCGGTAAGTACAAAACCACTTGGATACGTTGACCAAATTGGACGTAACGTTGAGTGCCGCATCAAGGAGCATGAAAGGGATGTAAGGTTGAAGAAGATCATTGGCAGAACATTGGACACCGAATAGACTTCGATCAAACATAGGTGCTAGCTAGGGACAAAACATACTACCAAAGACTGACAAAAGAAGACATAGAGATCCATCGACATAGAAATAACATCAACAGAAAAAATGGCTGGGGGCTATGCAGAACATGGAAGATGGTGGTGAACACGAAGACCTCCTCCTGCCTCACACCGGACGCGATGCAATTAGTTAATAGTTAGCTTTAATGGATTATTAATTAGTTTTCGTCACTTCGAACCAGTTTCTGAAGAATGGCATCCGAAACGTCAAAACTTTTCTTAAAAGACGGACGGCAAAACCCGAAAGATTCTAGTGGTAGTTCTAGTTTTAGTTCAACAGTAATATTAGCTTACCTAATGGCCGGAATGTTTAATAACTCTAATAATGATGCCTTCAATAAAGTGCATGTGTAGTTATGCTTAATATATTTTATGATTAAATTGAGATTGTATTTTATCCAACTTCAGGGTATAATTGACATTACAAAACAAACCTGACTCAACACTCCTTCACAGTATTATTGATATTACAAAAGAAAACTAACCGTACCCAACATTCTTTCTTGGGTTGATTGGAATTTGTAAACATAGCGCTCTGGATATGACAGGGCGTCATAAACGGTTGATAGCATATTTAAAAAATAAAGTTCCAGGCGTAGTCGCTGTACATTGCGTTATCCATCGGCAACATTTGGTTGCGAGGGATTTGAGTAAACGCCTCTCTTAATCATTGCAATATGTCATCAAAACAGTCAATAAAATCCGATACAGCTCTTTAAATGACAGATTTAAATTGGAATATTTGTTTTAATTTGAACAAAAGTTCATTACTAGAATATAATGTACTAATAATAATTGCATAACGGTTTTCTAGTTGGGATAAAAAAAGTTTTTTAGAAGAAATTAGTTTGAGAACCTCTGTGTTATACACGAAACAACTTGTTCGGCAATGGCAGACAGTGGCGTGGTGTTCCCACTGGTTATAACTGTGAACTGTAATATTAGCGACTTACGACGATAAAAATAGGACACGCTAGTCATTTTCGAATTTATAGGGACTATTTACGGCAACTGAAACAACCATTTCTAAATTTCTTTCCGTAAATGACGTCCTTCGTGATGTAAAAATGCTGTTAAAGAGCGGAAATAAAAGAAACTGGCATACATGTGCGTGAGAAATAAATCAAAACCTAACCATACACCTGTGTACAATACTGAAAGAGTACTAGAAATGAAATCTCGTTCTGTGATACACGCTAAGTCACCTTACGGCGACGCCTCTGAACATCGCCGCGCTCTGGTTATACGGTATACTCATAAATGAGTCATTTAATGCTACGATAAATAATTCGTTTACTCATCTTATGTTGTGGTTTTCCCAGTATTAAACTGAGTGTGTTCAGACTTTGTTGATATTCTTTTATAAAAAAAATGTGTTGCGATTTTGACATGGTTAAAAAAACCTTCCGCCGTTCTCTAATAATTTCCCTGGTAAGTATGATTTATTATTTTTTATTAAATTGATCTAATATGCCAAATTTTTTTTGCAGTTAAACATCTTATCAATGGTAATATTAGCCTGCGTAATAGGCGGAATGTTTTATAACTCTAATAATGATGTCATCAATAAAGCTACACTTCTTATATATTACCTATTTTACAACGCATGTATAGTTATGTTTTTAACAGGATTAGGCTGGAGGGGATTAGAACAAGAACGAAATCTCGTCCTTAACGTTGTTAGACATCTGTTATAATCGCTTTTTTACAATCATAATATTTTTTTTCATTTTAATAGCATGCAATTAGTACCGTGGTGGTCATTGTATGTCAAGTGATTGGAGGCGTTACACTTTTCTTACGAACCGAAAATGACGATTCCGTAATTATTATAAACGATGAAAATCGTAAAGTAATCGCCATCGCTTTTATAAGTGTATTAGGCGTTGAGGTACAATGTGATTAAAAAATTTTTACTCAATAATATTTTTGGTTATTTTTTTAGATGGTGGCACTGTGTGTAACAGCATTATTTTCACTTCTTCTTTCCTGTATGATATACAATAACAGAAACACCAACATTACAGAACATACGCGTTTATTAGCGCAAGATGCTTAATATATTTGAATATTTTATGATTAAATTGATATTGTATTTTATTTAACTTCATGGTATAATTGATATTACAATAGAAAACTAATCGAACCCAACATTCAAAATGATCTTGCCTAATTTAGTTTGGCCACTTAACTTGTAAATAGTATGGTATGGAAGGTCATAGTAAATAGTGACTCTGGCTATCGTCAAATCCGAAAAGGAAGTTGATTTATAAGATGTAAAAGAATATAGAGGGGGTATGTGAATGACTAGAGGACATTTTGAGACACTGCTAGAAATGGTAATTCCAAAAATTGAACTGATGTCATTTTGAGGAAATCAAATGTCATAGTAAATGGTAAATAGTGACTCTGGCTATCGTCAAGTCCGAAAAGGAAGGTGATTTATAAGATGTAAAAGAATACAGAGGGTATATGTGAATGACTAGAAGATATTTTGAGACACTGCCAGAGATGGTAACTCTAAAAATTGAACTGATGTCATTTTGAAGAAATCAAATGTCATAGTAAATAGTGACTCTGACTATCGTCCAGTCCGAAAAGGAAGTTGATTTATAAGATGTAGAAGAATACAGAGGGTGTATGTGAATGACTCGAGGACATTTTGAGACACTGCAAGAGATGGTAACTCCGAAAATTGAACTGATGTCATTTCGAGGAAATCAAATGTCATAGTAAATGGTAAATAGTGACTCTGGCTATCGTCAAGTCCGAAAACTAAGTTGATTTATAAGATGTAAACGCATACAGAGGCTGTATGTGAATGACTCGAGGACATTTTGGGACACTGCTAGAAATGGTAATTCCAAAAATTGAACTGATGTCATTTTGAGGAAATCAAATGTCATAGTAAATGGTAAATAGTCACTCTAGCTATCGTCAAGTCCGAAAAGGAAGTTGATTTATAAGATGTAGAAGAATACAGAGGGTGTATGTGAATGACTAGAGGAGATTTTGAGACACTGCTAGAGATGGTAACTCCAAAAATTGAACTAATATCATTTCGAGTAAATCAAATGTCATAGTAAATGGTAAATAGTGACTCTGGCTATCGTCAAGTCCGAAAACTAAGTTGATTTATAAGATGTAAACGCATACAGAGGCTGTATGTGAATGACTCGAGGACATTTTGGGACACTGCTAGAAATGGTAATTCCAAAAATTGAACTGATGTCATTTTGAGGAAATCAAATGTCATAGTAAATGGTAAATAGTCACTCTAGCTATCGTCAAGTCCGAAAAGGAAGTTGATTTATAAGATGTAGAAGAATACAGAGGGTGTATGTGAATGACTCGAGGACATTTTGAGACACTGCTAGAAATGGTAACTCCGAAAATTGTACTGATGTCATTTCGAGGAAATCAAATGTCATAGCAAATTTTAAACAGTGACTCTGGCTATCGTCAAGTCCGAAAAGGAAGTTGATTTATAAGATATAAAAGAATACAGAGGGGGTATGCGAATGACTAGAGGACATTTTGAGACACTGCTAGAAATGGTAATTCCAAAAATTGAACTGATGTCATTTTGAGGAAATCAAATGTTGTAGTAAATAGTGATTCTGGCTATCGTCAAATCCGGAAAGGAAGGTGATTTATAAGATGTAGAAGAATACAGAGGGTGTATGTGAATGACTAGAGGACATTTTGAGACACTGCTAGAGATGGTAACTCCAAAAATTGAACTGATGTCATTTCGAGGAAATCAAATGTCATAGTAAATGGTAAATAGTGACTCTGGCTATCGTCAAGTCCGAAAAGGAAGTTGATTTATAAGATGTAGAAGAATACAGAGGGTGTATGTGAATGACTCGAGGACATTTTAAAAATTGAACTGATGTCATTTTGAGGAAATCAAATGATCTGGCGCCACCTATTGGCCAAAAGACAAAGTTAATTCGTTTCAAATAAAGGTCGCTGCAATACAAAAAATTTGCAAACATTAAAAAACTTACGTTATACACATACTCTACACAAAGTAACAACTTAGATTACACCAAAGTTCATCGTAGTTTATTATATACAATATATTTACTATACGAATTGGATTTTAAATAATTTATTCAATTCATTATTTCATCGTAACTAGAAAACAATTCTAATTATTTTCATTTTAAACACAACTTTATACAAAATATCACACAATTATAATCGGGTGATCGGATTAAGTGGCGCTTTCGCATTCGCAATTCGATTAAAAGGTTTATTTATGAACGTTTTTAATGATTATAAACGATTATACCATTTAATTAAAGGATTAACATTTGAATCGTGACTGTTTTGACGAAAAAACGAGTGATTGCGTTCGGATAAAGTACCACTTCTCTTTACGTGGTTTAAATGGAATTTTTTTATTTACATGTTTATCGTGATTATAAAGGTTTATTCAAGTTTTGATTAACTTGTCACAATTTAAAGAGATTTCTGCGGAAAACGCGTTCAGATAAAGTACCATTTTCGGTTACGCAATTTCATTCAAATTTGTATATAAACTGCTTAATATTTATAATGTTGTTTTAATTCAATTATAATGTTTAAATGAATTTTTGAATTCATTCAACGTTTAAAACAAAATTTGTAGCATCAATACAATTCTAATTTTGTATGAAAAATTGTGGGAAAAAATTCAAAGTGAGTTAATTTAACAATTACAACAATTTAACAATAAAATTTAGTGTAACACTCAAAAACCTTAGTTTAGTCATCACTCTATTCAACCCCTATTTACACCCAAAAACATCCCCTTTTTTAATTTTTTTAAACAACCATAATTCTTTTGTGTCCGCGTGCGTTTAACGTTTGCGTCCTTCTCTTTCCACCCCTTAAACCCCCGAAGCCCTTAGGGTGGGTGAAGCAACGTATTTTTTTTCGGCCCCCGGGTTGGTTTCGAAAAAGGGTCTCTACGGGTTTGGGGTTACTCAACGAGAAGGGAAAAGACGAAGGGGGCGAGCGAGAAGTGAGCGGGAGAGGGTAAAAAAATGTCATTTGTCATCCGTTGGCGGACCAATCGGGAGTGCGATCGTAGGGGCAACATGGCGTTGGACGTGGCGCCCCGTCGTGTGGGGAACGGCGCGTCCCCGGGGGTTTCATTAGCCGTATCTGTGTGGTGGTGGTGGCGTTCTGCACACCCCACCCTCCCCCTTGCGATGGCTCGAATAACCCCCGTCGTTCAGGGGGTGGAAAAGCGAAGCTGTTTCGAAACCCTCTTCTCTCAACTGTGTGCTTCGCTCCCCCGAAATTAATTGCGAATTTTTCCTAGGTGGATTACGATGGGGTGGAAGACGGGCGCGATATTGATCCGAAAAGGAGTTTTCAAAGGGAGTGAGAAGCAGGATAAAATGGGGGTGGTTTCGATGAGATTGAGAACGATATGAATGATATGAACGCGTGTTTTATTATCTTTATTAAAAAGGGAGATAAATAAAAAGAGATTTTTTTGAATCATAATTTTTTATTATACGTCACAAAAATCGTATGTTTAATGTTATTTTCCTTCGGCTATATTGTTTAATTAACTATAGGTTGAGGAGGTGTTTTAACCATCAATTAATTTTTATAAAATTTTGGTTGATTTTATTTTTTTCTTCTGGATGAAATTTGTGGGAAATTTTTGTTGTTGACTGTACCAGGGGTGGCCTCGGGGGGCCGCACCAACTGACGTATGTACACTGAAGAGTGGGAACTCTGACACGGACGGGGTTCGATCCCGCAGCGGTGCCACCGTAACCATGACGACGCAAGCTGAATTTTCCCATGTCCACTGCGTCCAAACATTCATGACGTTGAAAATTCGAAAATCGCAATAATAAAATTGATATTGTGAGAAAATCGTTTTTTTATCACATACAAAAATGCCAAAACTATTTTTTTTTCTCCTAACACTTTTTATAAGCACCTTATGATTGGTTGAATAGGCGGGACTTATTTTCTTTTTCTTATCTCAAAATAATATAAATTTTTTGAAAATTCAACTCGCGTTATTCCCCGAGATGTCTATACGATGTATAAATCAAGCACGGTAGTTCTACTTTTAATTGTTATTCAGCGCTAGATTTTTATTGAACTCGCGCTGCATAACAATTAAAACTAGAACTAACACTAGACTGAGAACTAGAATCATTCGGGTTTAGCCGCACGTCTCTCAAGATGGCTAAACCCGAATGATTCTAGTTCTAGGTCTAGTGTTAGTTCTAATTTTACTTCAATAAAAATATATACCATTTTATACTAACTAACGCTACCTACCACTGCCACTAGAACTAACACTAGACCGAGAACTGGAATCATTCGGGTTTAGCCGCACGTCTCTCAAGACGGCTAAACCCGAATGATTCTAGTTCCAGGTTTTATGTTAGTTCTAGTGATAGTGTTAGTGTAAAACTAGAACTAACACTAGACCTAGAACCAGAAGTTTTGAGTTTAGCCGTGCGTCTTTAGACGCACGGCTAAACCCGAAATTTCTGGTTCTAGGTCTAGTGTTAGTTCTAGTTTTACTTCAATAAGAATATATACCATAGTAATATCTTATGCTAACTGACGCTACCTATCACTGTCACTAGAACTAACACTAGACCGAGAACTAGAATCGTTCGGATTTAGCCGCACGTTTTTTAAGACGGCTAAACCCGAATGATTCTAGTTGTAGGTCTTATATTAGTTCTAATGATAGTATTAGTCTAAAACTAGAACCAACACTAGACCTAGAACTAGAAGTTTTGGGTTTAGCCCTGAACCTAAAACAGTCATACAACCTAAGTAGTGAAGTGTGCATCGATGTAGAAAGTGATTTTTTTTGTCCAGTTTTTAATTTGAGTCGTATGTTAATAGTTATTTATATTACAAGTGGGCTAGAAACATAGTTACTGTACGAGTGTGGAGAATTGCACGACGAGGTTGTAGACCGAGTCGTGTAATCACACGAGTACTGTAATTATGCTCTAGCGCACGTATGATATACAGCATTTTATCTACGACTGCTAAAAATTACCAAAAAATCAATTTCTTTAAAAAAGTCTATTTGACATTTATAAAAATATTTTGAAATGATTGTTGACAAATTTGAATTGTCAGTTTCAACAACATATTTACTCATCTGGAATAAGTGTTTCGAAATGTAAAAACATAACAATTAATGTTTATAATAAATAGTATTGTTTCTCTGTAAGTAGATAGCACTTTTTCTTTTGTATTGTTGCTCGTTTCAATAAATTAAGTCTGTTCTGATTAGGCTAAAAATGCGTTACGTAATAAAACCAGTGCGGTAATGAACTTCATTACGTAACTCAAATCACCTCAAATGAGTGCGGTAATGATGACTTATCCAAGCAGTCGTAGATAAAGTAATTTTATTCAAAATCATCCACTTCATGTGATCCCAACGTGGACACCATGTCACAGAACTAAAAGTAGTTTAAATAAGACGTTTTTCCAAGCAATTAGTATTGTTAGGCCGAGAGTGGCTTCTTAGACATTTCATCACATCTGCTCTACAGGAATTTAGTGTTTTGTAAGATAAAATGATCTTGGATAATCATTTGAAATATGCACAGATTGCTAGATAAGACTCCAAAAAGGTGTTATGTAGACAATTTCAAATTGTAACAAGAACATCCCGAACTCTCAGTTTCTAGGGTGCTTGTTAAAAGTGATAATCTATGTGTAGCTAAGTCATGCATATTATAATACCAAGTTATGTTTAGCAAATTATCTACCTACATGTGGGTTGGATAAATCCTTAATTTTCAATTACCGAGATTGAATAATTATTAAAAATCATATTATAACTCATTTAAGGGGTTTCTAACATATGGTAGTCAATGTGTTAACAAAAAATCGAGGACTATATTTAATTTTTTTATTAATATAACTTAAATGAGTTAAATTTTGGAAATTTTGATATTGTAAAATCGTTACTAAAATAAATTTGGACACAATTCTCATAGTTGGTAGTTAAAGTGTTAAGTAATTTATCAATAACTCTTTATAAATTCAAAATAGATTAATTTTTGGAAATATTGTGAGAAAAATTTATGAGATATTTTAAAAATTTCTACCTAAATCTTATATTATATTGATTAAATAGTCAATGTGTTAAGAAAATATTCATAAATAATAGTAATTTACAACTCTTACACTTTATAGTTAATGTGTTAAGCAATATACAAATAAATCTTTATAATTTGAAAATAGATGATTTTTTAGATAAATTTTGAGAAATATTTTTAGAATATCACAAAAATTTCAATCTAACACTTATATTATATTGATTAAGTAATCAATGTGTTAAGAAAATATGCATAGATAATAATAATTTATCGTTTACTAAATTTGTATAGATATAGATATCGTATTTGCTTCAAATTTAATTGATTATTGCTGATATTAAATCTTAACATTCAATGGGTAGTTAATGTGTTAAAATAAAATTGAAGATTTTACTTTTTTTCATTAATATAGGCGTAAATGAGTTAAATTTTATAAATTTTGACATTGTAAAATCATTACTAAAATAAATTTATGCATAACTCTCATATTTAGCAGTTAATGTGTTACGTGCTATATCAATAATTTTTGATGATTTCAAAATAGATCAATTTTTGGAAATATCGTGAGAAAAATTTATGAGATATTTTAAAAATTTCTATCTAAATCTTATATTATATTGATTAAGTAGTCAATGTGTTAAGAGAATATTCATAAATAATAGTAATTTATGGTTTACTAATTTTTATAGATATAAATATTACATTAGTTTCAAATTGTTTCCTTTTTTTGCATTAATATAAGCATAAATAAGTTTAATTTTGGAAATTCCGACATTATAGAACTGTTATTAAAAGAAATTTGGTTATAACTATCACACTTTATAGTTAATGTGTTAAGCAATATACATAAATCTTTATAATATGAGAATAGATGATTTTTTAGTTAAAATTTGGGAAATATTTTTGAAATATCGCAGGAATTTCAATCTAATACTTATATTATATTGATTAAGTAATCAATGTGTTAATATATAACATATGCTAACTAGCGCTACCTACCACTGCTACTAGAACTAACACTAGACCGCGAACTAGAATCATTCGGGTTTAGCCGCACGTCTCTCAAGACGGCTAAACCCGAATGATTCTAGTTCTAGGTCTAGTGTTAGTTCTAGTTTTACACTTGCATTGTCACTAGAACTAACACTAGACCAAGAACTAGAAACATTCAGGTTTAGCGTTCGTCTCATAAGACGGCTAAACCCGAATGATTCTAGTTCTTGGTCTAGTGTTAGTTCTACTTTTACTTCAATAAAAATATACAACAATCTAGTGTTAAATAACAAATAAAACTAGAACTAGAAAGTTTCGGGTTTAGCCGTGCGTCATCAGACGCAAAAATTCCCTATTTTGATGAAATAGGAAATCCCAAGTAAGTTTGAATGCAGTTGAAAAGGGTCCCCCGAGGCGGCTGGGATGTCGCATCCCAAGCGTCGCGTCCGGAAAATACAAAATCGTGTATTTGCTGTGAAAGCTTCCCGGAATTGAATTTAAGGCCGTAGTAGCAGCGTGCCTTTCATTGCAAAAGGGTGGCAATCCGGGGTTTGGGGAATTCACCCCCAAGCGGGGCGAAACGAGGAAACAAGAGAATTCAGGATTCGGTCGGAAAATCATACCTTTTTCCGCATAACCCCCGTTTAAATTAACGCTTTCCATGCTAATAACTCTTTATTCAAATTTCTCAATAACCTTTTTTTCACTTTTTTTTAATACTTCTTTATTAAGTATTATTATATTGATATAAAGAAAAGAAAGAGATTACTTATATTTATGAGCCGGAATATGACGTGAGTTGATGTGACGTTTCCTTCTTCGATTAAAAAAAAAGGAGGCCCAACAAAAGGCCCCGGCAAAAATCGAGTAGGCTTATAATCGACAGTTGCCTAGTTACGGCATGGCCTACTCCGTATGGAGCCTTTTGTTCCGTTTTTGTTATTCCAACCCTGAAAATAAAAAAAAAACAACAACATGAATGTGAAACGAAAGAATAAAAAAGAGAAAGAGAGAAACGTTTGGAAAATAGAATAATAATTATCGTTTGAAGCGTTTCGGGAGGTGATTTCCGGTCGATTATTTTCGTATTGATGTGAAAAAGTCGGTTTCGATTCAAATGGTGATGTGACGTCGAAAGTGAAATTAATTTCATCAAAATGTCGATATTTATGGTTTAGTGATGTTTAATAACCACAACAGTTAAATACTAAACTCTAAATTATTTTGCATAACAAAATCATGTTGTATTGATTATTTGGGCGAAACAACGTTACATTACAAATAATACTGTAGTACAAGGAATTTTGGAAATTTTGGAAGAGGGAGTATCTTATTTTTTCAAGCTAATTATGGAAGAATGTAGGAAAGATTTTTTTGTCTTTGTAGCCGATACACAAAATATTTTTTTATTTGGACACCAATTCTGCGAGAATCTCTTTAAATAGGAGAAAGGATTTTAATCTAAGACAATGTGCAGCGACAAAGAGGGATGAATTTGAAAGTCTCGGACATGTTGGTGATGTGACGACTCTAATTCGTGTTTGTCCGGCAGAAGTCTGCAGAAAATATTGCCGCCTTAGTTGACAGTGTGTATTTTGTATAAAGATTTTGCATTAAATGCTTACAAAGTGCAGCTAATACAAAAATTAAACCCACATCTTGTGGGACTACGTGCATAACGCTGTATATTCGCTGATTGGGTACTATCTGATTATGTCAACAAGCAAAATTGTCAGATTTGTAGCTCCTAAACCCCAAGATAAGTGGTCAAGCTACTCAGTAAGTACTTCATCAACAATGAGTGACAGTTTAGTGCGATGTTTAGGTTGGCGGAGTAATTCGAAATAAAGCTGCTGGTGCGCCCGTCCACAATAATAATAGATTTTCGAAATTATGGATATGGAGGACGTTTATATTTAACAGGATGGCGCAACATCTATTACGTGATAAATTTCATGGACGTGCAAAAAAAAATAAAAATGTTGGTTGCCATAGCAACGAAACAAAAAACAATGCAAACAAGCAAATATCGCCAATAAATGTGCAGTATTAGATAGTATTGAACATCATTCTGGAACATCTCAATATCGTTCTGGGTATCCTTCAATATCAATTTAGACAATTTTTCATAATATCTAGATATTCTGCAACATGTCTAGATATATCTCCCTATAATTATTGTTATTGTTCCAAATATTCATCAATATCATCCTCCATTGCAAATATAATAATTTCGAAACTTGCTGAAGTGTTTGGAATTTTTCAAAAATACTTGAATATCGATGAAGTATCCGTTTGGTTTTAAATATGGATGTGTGTGTGAAATCGATGGTTATCCAAATAACATGGATAAATCTATTATGGGAAATTACTTTTACTACACACACAAAGTATTTCGTTATCTGTCGGAGATAAATATTCGGGCTTGTAGAACTGTACGTGAAAATAGAACAAATAAGCATCCTTTTACACATTCCAAAGCGTTAAAGAACATGAACGATTTANCTCGGTCGCAAGCGACCTTGGCGATTTAAGACAAAATCATTCCTTATACATATATCTTAGTATAGATACAAAGTCTCTTATAAGAAAACATTTACTCTCAAATCGCCGATGTCGCTTGCGGCCGAGGCGCTGGTTTTGATACATCATAAAATCTTCAACGTTGCATGATTCTAGCGCCTCGCCCATAAGCGACCTTGGCATGATATTGTTTATCTTGGAAAATGAACTAAACGGAAAATACTTACACAAGAAACCATTTATCGTCACACTTTGCCGAGGTCGCTTGCGGGCGAGGCGCTAGATCTTTCAAAACTACCGATTTTTAGTTGATTTATTAAATGCAGCGCCTCGCTCGCAAGCGACCTCGGCGATTTAAGACAAAATCGTTCCTTATACATATATATTAGTATAGATACAAAGTCTCTTATATGAAAACATTTACCCTCAAATCGCCGAAGTCGCTTGCGGCCGAGGAGCTGGTTTTGATACATCAATATAAAATCGTCAACGTTGTATGATTCTAGCGCCTCGTCCGTAAGCGACCTTGGCGATGTTGGTTAATATGGTTCATTTGATATCTTGAAAAATAAACCAAACTTAAAATACTTGTAAAGCACCCCTCACACGATCAATATATATTGTCAATAAAATATTGTCAATATGGCCAATAAATATTGACAAACTGTAATTGCCTCAGACTATCAATATTTATTGACAATCTACTTAGTTTTGCGTTGGCAGTCAAAGATGTCATGTCATGTTTGCATGTGTTAATGAACTATCTGGGGAGTTAATAGCACTTTTGTCCATTAAAGTATATCTGTCTGAATTCATTATTACGCGATGTAATCCGTAATATAATCCTACTAACGTAGGATTGTCAATATCTCGCACAGACTGTCAATATTTATTGTCAATATATCAAATATTTTCGTTTTCGTCAAACCATCCCATCAATATTTTTAATATTGACAATATGTCAATCTTTCTACTCACACGTTCAATAATATTGTTAATACTCAGATATTGACAATATATATTGATCGTGTGAAGGGAGCTCAAGAATAAGTAATAAATAAGAATAATAATAAATAATAGTAATAAATAAGAAATCGTTTATCCTCAATTCACCGAGGTCGGTTGTGGCCGATGCGCTAGATTTTCCAAAACTGACGACTTTTTGTTAATTTATCAAATGCAGCGTCTTGCCCGCAAACGACCTCGGATGTTGGTTGATGTCGTTTATCTTGAAACTAACAATTTTTTGTTGAAATATCAAATACATCTTGTGCTCAATTACAGTGTGGTTAACTGCATTTCAAGTTTAATCATTTTACAGTTATTAGATGAAGTAGAGTTGAAATTGGCGTGGTTAGGTTGGCATCAAACAGGTTGGCTCAACCCAATTATGCATCAAAATTGAACTACATCAACGTAGATTAAGTTATTTGCATTTGATTCACTTTTGAGATGGATTGGATTTGGATTATTTTATGGTTATGTTTAATTAGGGTGGGGTTAACTTAATTTAAAGTACATTCGCTTTGTAATTGAGTTGGAATGATTTAGACCCAACCCAACTCATCAAAAAAATCATAACATATAGATTTCGGAGATTCGGAGCAATGTTTGGCCACATTTTCAACACTTTCTGCACTCATCATTCTTTCATTATATTTCTTTATGACATGGTTGTATCACGTATTTCTTATTTGCTCCTTTTACTATTCTAGAAACCTTCCGAAGAGNTCATAAAGAAATATAATGAAAGAATGATGAGTGCAGAAAGTGTTGAAAATGTGGCCAAACATTGCTCCGAATCTCCGAAATCTATATGTTATGATTTTTTGATGAGTTGGGTTGGGTCTAAATCATTCCAACTCAATTACAAAGCGAATGTACTTTAAATTAAGTTAACCCCACCCTAATTAAACATAACCATAAAATAATCCAAATCCAATCCATCTCAAAAGTGAATCAAATGCAAATAACTTAATCTACGTTGATGTAGTTCAATTTTGATGCATAATTGGGTTGAGCCAACCTGTTTGATGCCAACCTAACCACGCCAATTTCAACTCTACTTCATCTAATAACTGTAAAATGATTAAACTTGAAATGCAGTTAACCACACTGTAATTGAGCACAAGATGTATTTGATATTTCAACAAAAAATTGTTAGTTTCAAGATAAACGACATCAACCAACATCCGAGGTCGTTTGCGGGCGAGACGCTGCATTTGATAAATCAACAAAAAGTCGTCAGTTTTGGAAAATACTACTATTTATTATTATTGTTATTTATTACTTATTCTTACAAGTATTTTAAGTTTGGTTCATTTTTCAAGATATCAAATGAACCATATTAACCAACATCGCCAAGGTCGCTTACGGGCGAGGCGCTAGATTCAACATAAAACGTTGACGATTTTATATTGATGTATCAAAACCAGCGGCTCGGCCGCAAGCAACCTCGGCGATTTGAGGGTAAATGTTTTTTTATTACAGACTTTGTATCTATACTAAGATATATGTATAAGGAACGATTTTGTCTTAAATCGCCGAGGTCGCTTGCGAGTGAGACGCTGCATTTAATAAATCAACAAAAAATCGTTAGTTTTGAAAGATCTAACGCCTCGCCCGCAAGCGACCTCGGCGAAGTGTGACGATAAATGGTTTCTTGTGCAAGTATTTTCCGTTTAGTTCATTTTCCAAGATAAACAATGTCATCCAACATCGCCAAGGTCGCTTACCGGCGAGGCACTAGAATCATGCAACATTGACGATTTTATATTGATGTATCAAAACCAGCGCCTCGGCCGCAAGCGACCTCGGCGATTTGAGGGTAAATATTTTCTTATAAGAGACTTTGTATCTATACTAAGATATATGTATAAGGAACGATTTTGTCTTAAATCGCTGCATTTAATAAATCAACAAAAAATCGTTAGTTTTGAAAGATCTAGGGCTTCGCTCGCAAGCGACCTCGGCGAAGTGCGACGATAAATGGTTTCTTGTGCAGATTTTCTGCTTAGTTTATTTTCAAAAAATATAGCCCATAACTTCGCCATTTGTGGTTGTAAAGAAAAATGTTTCAAATAAAAGTTTGTTTATAAACTGTCTACTAACTACTTGTGTTTATAACTACTTCATCGATATTCAAGTATTTTTGAAAAATTCCAAACACTTCAGCAAGTTTTGAAGTTATTATATTTGCAATGGAGGATATTGACGGATATTTGGAACGATGACAATAATTATAGGGAGATATATCTAGACATGTTGTAGAATATCTAGATATTATGAAAAATTGTCTTAATTGATATTGAAGGATACCCAGAACGATATTGAGATGTTCCAGAATGATGTTCAATATTATCTAATACTATCTTAGATTATATTGGGAGAGACGAGCAATGACGTTGAAAAGTGATAGAGGTAATAGGAAGCTTAGTTTTATAACTATGTAAAGTTTATACATACAACAAAATTTGATGTCTTAAACTAATTCACGACATGGTAAAATTAGTCTCTGAAGATGGCACATAGCCGAAACTAGTAAGACTCATTAATTATATGTATTTCCTGAGATCCTCAAACTCACCCATTATTATTAATAATAATAAAGTCCATTATATCGAGTGACATCCGGGACAATGTTAATAGCTATCTGGGATGATATTGTATAATATCCGAGACAATATTGAGATTGTCGGAGACGATGATGTCAAGTGAAATGAAAGTGGTTGAGTTACGGCATAATCGATTTTGTGCGAGATCTTATAGGATGTCAGATGCAACGTAAAAGAACTTTGAGAAACATATTTTATAAACTAACAGACTATTAAGTTTCTATTAGTTACCCTGAAGATGACCAAATCACCTCGAAACCGGTAATCTTTATTTCAATTCTCCTTCGCAATACAAGCATATTTACAGAATTAATACAACTCGAGACTTCATCGATTACGATATAAGCTGGATTACCTACGGTTTATATACGCCCAAAAAATCAATAAGGGGACTATATATTTTATATACGTGACATAAAAAATTGTTTTTAAACCTTCCAAGTTGAAATCGATTCAAAATGGTGGACGATGACGACAATTTAGGGTTCCACCCTATCCTACTTAATTAGAACGACGAATATAAGGGAGAGGGTCTTCCCCGACCATGATTTGTCATCATCGAATTCATCCCGCGCGTCTAATCATGACGGGGATAATCGCGATTTTCTCTATAATTAAATGCTCGGGGGAAAAGGAAGAGTGAAACCCCGGGGGTTTCGTTGAAATCATCCCCCTCGGGGGATGATGCTGTGCAATACATCCCCCTAAGGCAACCTTCGAATGAATGAATTATAAACATTTCGCTTGGGTCCGCGAAATATTGATTTAAATTAAAAAAAATTTGTTTTCTGAAACCGAACCCTCTAATCTCGAAATCAACAATCGAACAAAAAAAGGGACTTTACAAAATGTTCCCCCTTAATTAGCGATTTAGATTCGCCGAGATAGCTTATTCCGAAAAGATTCCGTTGAGGAGATGAAGAGATCGCGGTAAAAGAACACGAAAGAAAGAGCTAGTACACAGTGCGGCGTATATTAGCCGTCGCGGCGGCACCTTTTCATGGCGTTGTGGGGTGCTTAACAAAGCGACCGGTCGCGGTGTAGATTACACAAAAACCGATGCCGTCGAAAACGAAGTACCGCACCGACAAAGGGAAACCGACGACGCGGGGTTCGTATCGCCATTTTGTGTACAAAAGGGGGCCACTCTGAGGGTAATTCGCGAATCCGGTCCCCGGGATATTATACGACAACGGCTGTTGACTGAACTGTGTGTATGCTTTTTTTTTTGTAATACGGTCAGTCAAAAACTGTTGTATGTGAAATCGAACCCTTTATGAATAGGAAAAATTAAATACATTGATTTATAATAGAACTCATAAATGAAAAACTTTAAATGAAAAGTGGTGAAAAATGAAGCATCAAAATCAATGATGGCACCAACCGCCTGATGATGGCACCAATCGAAACACGTAAAATAACGTAACGTAAATCGAAACGTATTCTTGCTATTAAATAGTAAAGTGGAATCATCTCTGTAGCTATTTACACCGAGTTGCTTCACTATCTTATAATACCTAATGGTACATAGAGAAACTTCGCAACCAATATGACGGAAGATTGATATTTTGTCACAGAAACGAAGAAAGTAATAAAGATATTACAACATATATTACGAGTAGATATAGATACAGCCTCCCAAATGATATAAGTTCTCATGCTGAAGAAGGCAGAGAATATATTAATCCTAATAAACGTATAGGATATGTAATTATATAGACTACTTTCTTTGCTACCAGTAATTTCAAAAGAAGCATCTTATTATTTGATCCAGAGTGTATTGGGCGAAATTGTTACGTAAGCCAAAACAAAACTAGTCGGACGGATTTTTGTTTATCACAACCTGGTATATGAAATGCGGTTGAAGAGATGCTGGTGCTCTAAAAGCTTAAAACTATAACCCAGTCGTGGCAGCACTGCAGGAAATAAGATGGAATTGTGTACTAGAAAAAAACTTGATACAATGTTTATTAAAGCTGTTACAACATGCTACACAACTACACACCTTTGGTGTTAGTGTTATTATAGACTTGGTAATTGCTTCGAAGCGGTTGACCCCAGGATCTGCGTGATCAGAATAATTCTTCAATTACTTCATTATTAATATATGTACATGCACCCATAAAAGGAAGCAGCTATGAAGGAAAAAGGGATTTTATGGACAATGTACAGCCTGATTCAGAGTAAGCGCCTTATTTTCTTTTAGCCACACTATGGGTACTACTTTCAAAATATTTGGCAGTAATATGTTTTGGGTCATTCTCTACACGATGGTGATGCCACATTTTCAATTGGAAAAATTATTTCAAAATGGCGACTGTCAACTTTTTTTTTTAAATGGAATGCTAAAATTTTTTTTTTATTATTGAGGTCCTAAAAACATTCTTTATACGATAGTAAACTGACCGGCAAAAAAAACCGGCCACTATAAATTTGCCACAACTTCAAAGCTGGCTTTCTCGCGAACCGCGCATTCTATTTTGATGATTCTTTTTTTGATGGAAAGGTTGATTCTTCTGTAATAATCCTGCTATAGAAATTTTCGTTCAGATTTATTTTGAGCATATACGGGGTGAGAAAAATGAGAAAAACTTTTATTCTCGAAATTTGTAACACCCTGTGGGGTGCAGCTGCTACAGCAGAGGGTATTACCTGGAATCAAACAGTAGCCCAATCTTTTCTGAGCATTTTCTTTTTTTATTCACTCTATTATCTCTGNAATCATGATATAAAAATAATTGTAGGGGTATGAAATCAAAAGCCGGCATAACAATGATATAACTGGACACATCTTATAGAATGCGCCGCAGCACCAGGGATATCAGTTGTAAGCAGTTATTTCCATCATAAAATTACTTAGCAATCTCCGGATATTGAACTTTTAGCCAAATTGAGCATATTCTTATAGACGGAAGATGTTCCACCAATATTATGGATTGGCGATCTTATAGAGGGGCGAACATCGATTCCGACCACTTCCTTAGTGGTCGCGAAAATAAAAAAAGGAAATGTAAGACAATAAAATACAACATAAAGGCACTCAAACAGCATGACATAAAAGAAACATTCACACAATTTGTCACACAAGAGCTTTTTTTTACACTTTACACTTATATGTGGCGATTTCAACGCCAAGATGGAACTAAACACTACTACGCATTTTTACTCAAACGGTAGGAACACACTTTTGAAAAAACATTTATCTTTCATCATGAATTTGGGTAGAAGATGGACATGATGGCAATACAAACAACGAAATAGATTTTGTATTTACTGACAAAAGCCACTTAGTTAAAAATATGATGTTATTAAATAAGTTCGTCGCTAATAATGACACGAGCTAAGATAGAAATAAATCTAAAGTAACGATGGTTAAGGATATCTTCAAAGGTAATTTGCCAACCTGTCAAAAACGGAAAACATTTAATCAATGCGTATTAGCAGTTATGACATGCAAAAATAGATACTTCAGTGCTTGGTGTTTTGATTGTTTCTGGTGTTTTTTAGATGGTATTAAATAGGAGAAGTAGACAATATCAAAAGAATAACGACAAATTGGATACAGAGTGCTTAGGATAAAGAGAACAAAACAACAATGCCCTCATTGATCGATGATAGTCTCTGAGCTCTGACTTTGTTGACTTGTTAGCATAAACCAATGACTTAACGTCTAAAAATAAATCTAATAATTATAATCACTTATTTAACCAGCTATGTTTCATGAGGCACCATCTTGTTGGAAGCATATATCGTCAAGTTCATCCAATTCTAAAAAAAATTACCCCAATCCCACCTGAAATCCATGTCTTTTGAAGTACAAGTAGGTTTGTTGGTGTTCAATTACGCATATTTAGCTGGTTTACAAACCCATTAGGTCAAAAGTGGAGATAATTTTTAGATCAAATACAGGATCAATGTCAAGATAATGGTTCTTAATATCACTACGGATGATAATAAATAATAAACACATAGGCCGCTTATATGCTTTCGCATATAAACAACCAGTACGGTGTCAAAATAATGGTACATAATATCATTAGAAATGATATAGAATTCATTAAACTGATTTTTTGGGAAGAACAAAGATTTTGGTAGCCAAAGGAAATCAGATGTTGCGAACTCAAGTTGCTACCGTGGCTTGAGTTCCTTGTCCATATATCATCTATCTATCTATTCTCGTTCTCAAACCACGGTAGCAACTTGAGTTCGCAACATCTGGTTTCTTTTGGCTACCAAAATCGTTGTTCTTCCCAAAAAATCGTTCAACATTCCTTTCTCCCCTACACTATACCACAACCCCCTTTTATTGTACTTTTCTAATATTTTTAATAGTTTTAAACTGTTCAAAAAATTTTTAAAGTTTAAAATTTAATCGTTTGCAAACGTCATGTTATATGTTCGACCTTGAAATTTACTTCCCCGACAACCATTTTGTCACTCAGCTCATCGTATTTCTTGTCTGAATTGGTTAATCATTGAATTTTTAATCTAATTTATTGCTTTACAAACACGTTATTAGAGCAAGTGAACATTTAATATGATACCAAGGTTTCTAGTTCATAATTGACGTAAATTTAAGTTATTTCATTATAAATTTACATCCTATCTATAAATTTAAGTAAACACGTGTACTTTAAGTTCTCGATTTTTGTATAAAAGTTAAAAGCTGATTCAGACTTTTTCGTTTCCAACTGCAGGTGTTCCTGAAGATGACTTAAGTTAAGTCGAAACCGGTGGAACAAAATTAATAAACACCCATTACATAAAAGTGCATTTCTTTATTTTAAATTATGAATTATTTGGCATATAAAGAACCAGTATGGTGTCAAAATAATGGTATTTAATATCACTAGGGATGATATCGGGTTCAGGAAATTGTCCTTTTTGTAAAACAAGAGCCTCGGCCGTAAGCAACCTCGCTTTATTATGAATTATAAATGCCTTGGTATAGTAGAAACCACGAGAGCTGGCAGTGACTTGACGTTTAAAAATGGTATGAATCAAGATATGGACGTACGACTTAGATTATTTCACCACATACATTTAAATGTAGGTTATGTTAGTAATGGAGGTTATATGTCAAACATTGTCAAAGATATTATTTAATGATTTTCCTTTCAAAGAAAACATTTTCGGCTTGTGAAAACACTAACAGATTCATGACAACGCTTACAAGACGTTTCGATTTGAGGTTATGATTATAGAGTCACATCTCTTAGAAGAACAGACAGTATGGCATTTGTAAGAGCGGAAAACGATGATTTACTGCCAGCTCTCGTGGCGTCTACTATATGTACAGTCATGTTCACGGGAAATGCAAACTCAAGGTCAAGCGCTGTTGTGAGATCCGACATGCCACTGGCTAAACGGGTTGAGCCGAGCACATCCGAAGCTCATGGCTCGTGGGCGTTTGGCTTAGCCCGTTTAACCAGCGGCATGTCGGATTGCACAACAGCGCTTGACCTTGAATGTGCATTTCCCGTGAACAGGACTGTACGGTATCATGATATTGATATTTAACATCATTAAGAATGATGTAAGACTCAGTAAACTATTTTTTTTTGTAAATCTAAGGCCTCGGCTGCAAACGACCTCGGTTTATAACAAATTTAATGCTTTCGTACATAAATAACCAGTACGGTGTCGAAATAATGGTATATATATAATATCATTAGAAATGATATAGGGTTCATTAAACTGTTCTTTTTATCAATCTAGAGCCTCAAATTATGAATTATTTGGCATATAGAGAACCAGTATGGTATCAAAATAATGATATTTAATATCATTAGGGATGAATCGGATTCACCAAACTGTTTTTTTTTTCTTGTTTTTTCTTTCAACTTTCGCGCAGCCAAATCCGAGCAGTATTGGCGCTTTAATTTGATTATATAGACAATGTAGTTTAAGAGATTTCCAATTCCTGCATTGTCATATTGATAGATATTAAAGTTTTTGATTGATGTTTAATACATTTTAGGAGTTTTTTAGGTTTTTTAGGTGGGGTGTCGATTTTTTTAAAAATAGTTTCATGATGGTTACTACATTTCCAAGGGGAGGATTCGTTTTGTGTTTCTAAATTGATCTGGTTTTGAACATGGAAGTTATTATATGTGGATAGTGCGTACGATAAGTTAGGGTTAATTAAATGAAGTGGTGAGGGTTCCTGTTGAACGTACTTGTTTTGTCTAACATATCGTGGGATTCTCTGTTGCATATACTAGTATTACACCCTCTATATTTGTGTTAGTGGGCTTCTCTGGGATAAACAAATTTAGATGAGTCGCTCTCCATCTTTTTGCATCAATCGTGATTTTGCTCAAAACCATTTTTTGATATCTCCATTAATATCAGTTTATGTAGCAACTCAGACAAAAAATAAATCTAGAATCATTTATTTCAAAATATAAATAATGAAAAAAAAAAAGAAAAAAGTTGGTGAAAACCTCTTCTCTTATTCTCGACCTCTTTCCGCAACTCATCTCCACGTAACTGTAGAAAGAACGGTTGATGAAAACAAAGGATCCCGATGGGGATGATGAGGTGGTACCGTTGGAGTACGAGGGGGTTGTAGAAAAAAAAAGAATAAGAGAAAAGGGTAGTAGGAGGATCCTCCTGAAACACACAGATATCAGAAGGCTTTGTACGAACCCCGGGATTTTTTCCTCTCTTCTCTCCTTTTCACCGCCGGTACTGTTCCAGCGTGCCCGAGAGATGCGTTTTTCGCCCCCCATTCACCGACGGAACTTTTTTTTTGTCGAGTGGGACATCATTCGAAAGAATATTTTCATCCCACTCAGGATGGATGGACGGAGGGCCCCCTTTTGTGTCCCCTGGGACCCTTTCACCGGGTTCGGATTGTACACTCTCAAAACCGTCTCCACAGTTAGTATCTATCCCCAAATGGGGTCCTCCACCTCTTTTCCACCACCCGGGATACTCGGAATCATTTTTTTTTTGTTTGCTACCATTGTTCTAGGTTATCCGGGACGAGTGGGAAAAATGGTGAAAAAGTAGTAAAAGTAGCTTTCAACGGAATTCTCTTTTTTTATTTGATATGTATCAAACGATAAAATAAAAAAAGGTAGGAGTGAGTAAAAGTATTCTTTTTCGCACGCTTATCTTATTATTAAACGAGTGACTTAAATTTTTATTATAATACTCGTTTTAATATACATATATGTGTATAAAATCATTTTATTTTTTGTTGGTCGTTGTATTTAAAATGGATGAGAATCGTTTCGAGTTGAGAGAGACCGAAATGAAAGAGCGAGTTGGAAAGATACGATCGTGAGAAAGCTGGCGACCGGGGTGATGAAATCCGGGAGACGGGGTGGCATAAAACGGGGCGGCGAGACGGCCGGGGAGGGTGGTAGATGGTCGTGCAGAGAGGGTCGCCACCCCCCCGACGGTAAACATTGATCTTGAAATTCCGGGGTGTTGATTGGGTGTCGCGACACCTGGCGTCGCCTGGCAACGGCGCGGCCGAGCCCCGCGCGTTGCTTAGCGACGGCCGGGGTTGGTCGCGCTGGCGTCGTCCCCCGCCGGGGTGCGACAAAGGGACACTTCGATCTTTGACGACAGGAGAGAGAGCGAGAAAAAGGGATAAATAAAGAGAGTGAATAACAAAAATTTTGAATAACAAATAAGGGTTGGATTCATATTATTATGTTTATAACCTCAATATAACGAACCTCGTTGGACTGGACTTAGGCTCGTTACTACCATCTTCTGGTTATGCTATCTAAGGGATTATTACCGTGGTTATGGCTATTTTACGCGCTCTGATTGGCTAGTAGATGAGTTTATCTATAAGATAAATTTAACTAAAAGATGGTAGTAATGGACCTTATATATATACACTCATAGTTAAAGTCGCTGATAGCGTTATCTATCGGATAGCTTAAAAATTGGTTACTACCACTGTATTTATCTTATAGATACCGCTATCCAAGGGATAACTTTTGAAATATCTGTAACCCGTGGATTGGGTGTCGGATAAGTTGCTATCTAAGGGATACCTAACCTCAAATAGAATTTATACTGATGTATAAAATTCGAGCGTTTTACTATTTCTGTTGAAATAAGAAAAGTAGTATAAACGTAAATAAAAAAGTATTAATAATTAACATTAGATAAAATCATCATGTATAATTTCTTCGAGATTGGGGATGAAGAACAAATTTTTGCAGAAATCAATGAATTATTTCCTATAAGAAGTTGACCATTTAAATATTCATTCAGATGTTAATGAATAATAATAAAATTCATCAAAATATTAGTAACCGTTTGTTGCTGACTCTTCGGTTTTATGCAATAGATAACATGTTGCTATCCATAGCAGATTTTGCAGGAGTGAGTGTACAATTGGCATTTTCAGTCGTTCATCATGCCATTATTGTTTACCATCACATTTTAACATACAATAATACGAGATTCTTCTTTGATGAAATTGGTGTTTCGTCGCATTTTCTCAGTCTCCGTTTCCAAATTTTAATTTTATGGTTAGAACAGGTTAGAATATCGTCGAAATACCTAATAGTAGGTCTTTTGACCACATAGAGCTGTCAATTTTTTTATAATAGACCAAAAATCCCTAGATTCCTTGATTATCTCAAGGATTTCTTAACTATTAGATAAATGGAGATGGTAGTACGGACGACCCTGTTATCTACGAGATAAATTGTATCTTATAGATAGCTTAACTGATAGATAGCATTAGTTTGGTAGTAACGGGCCTTAATACATCAGTAGATTTAAATATAAATGTTAGCGCTCATAGATACAATTCAACTTGGGTTATTCCCCAACTTTCTCTATTCCATGTTCATAGATGAACTCGGGGTATTCCCCGATACATCTATACAATGTATAAATCTAGGACGATAAGTCTAGTTTTAATTGTTATTTATCGCTAGATCTAGGTTTTAGGTCTAGTACTAGGTGTTAGTACTAGTGTTAGTGTTAGCTCCAGTTCGAATTATGAACCTTTTTTCACCATACACAACTAAGTTATGGCATCGATTTTACTTGCAAATACAGTATTTGGCAGTGCTGACATTGAAACGCCATGATAACACAAAGAAGGAAGATATGCCAAAAACTATGCTTCAAAGGAAATTGTCAAAAAGCCGCGAAATTACCGATTGATAAAGACAAAGATTTGAAATTAAAATGGTATTTTGAGTTATTACAAATAACTCAGCTTATTGACAATGTTACTCAGTCTGCAGAACGAGAGAATTATCTTCTGGAAGAGGCTTTAAATTTAAGTTGTAAACTAATTTTGCTTTTTTAGTTTTTATGCTTTTCATCACCATTAATGGCACAACAACCCTCAGTGGGTGTTGTCCTGTTAAAGCATCTTCCACCAGTTTGATCTGTTATAAGACATCCTCACCAATCGACGATGCCACAGAATTTGGTGTCGCTCTCCAGCTTGTGCAGCTATTTTGTAACTTATTACCCCCTTTGCCGTGTTCCGACGGGCGACTGATCTGTATAAAGCTAACTACATCAAGCTCTCTCTATATTGAATAAAGCTCGAAATTATATTTTCTGCTCCATACTTCATTTTTTAACACTCTTTCACATATACTTTCTACAAAAATGACTCTTAACTCTACGGTGGCCGGTTCGCGATTTTTTCCATTGTCCCTCCATGTCCGCCGATCATCGGTCGCGGTAGCGTTTAAACCCTTAGTTAGCATTTTTCATACGACCGATGTTCGGGGCATTGCCTTAATTCATGGCCGTTCGCGGCAGTATTCGATAGTAATTTATTACAGAATTAAGGAGCGTGATGGTTCTGGTATTAGCACATTGGAGCCTTATCTTCTCTTTCCTTTATTAGTTCAGCGTATTTTTCTTACTGTTAGTGGAAGACTAGATGCTGCTAATATCAGAAAAGATATTACTTGCAAATGACTTTATACTGTTTCCAGAAGACCAAAAACTGTTTATTCTAGACTATATATTGCTGGCAGAAGATTAAATTATGGTTGTAGAAGACTAGAGAGTGCTGATAGAGGATTAGATACTACTTCCAGAACCTGGATACTGCTGGAATCATCCTCATGCGGTTAAAAACCAGATTTTTTGGCACTTCAGGTTGGGAATTGGGCCTAGAGCTAATGATACTCCCTATCTATATACTCCCTATATGAATATAATAATTATTTAATAATAATAATAAAATAACCAAAATAATCCGTGTGAATCCAATATCTAGTAGACTATGCGTTATAACTTATAAGTAGCGTGTGGGAGAAAATTCCTAAACATAACACCATTGTGATCCACGGATATCTTAGTCCTAAACTTAGCAGAGAGAAGAAATGTAAAAAATGGACTACTTCCATCTAGAATATCAGATCATTCCAAACAGCGATCTGTAATTCAAATCACTCTTGGTGGGAGTTAAAATTAAACATTGAAACGAAATATTATTATTATTAATGTAATGATAGGTCAAAGACGAAATAATACAAGATGGAATACAGCAAGACTTGAGATTGGAAATCAGAAGCCATTAGACTGTAAGAGAAGTAAAATTGATACTAACATTGTAATCGGCCACACTATTCAATTTGGTACTGGAGGCAGCCATAAGAATGTCAGATATCGCTGGGTATATTGGTACTAAACCAGCGCAAGTATACATCAAGGACAATAAGGAGAGTTGCTGATTGGAAACGAATGGTTCGAGGAATAGACTGAGAAAACGATATATAGAAAGATTTGAGAAGAATAGGAGTTAGGAGGTGAAAGGATAGAATGGAAGATGGCCTAAAATCGATCCCAGGCTCTACTTGTCATAAGCTAGGATAAATGGGAAGTGATGGAGAAAATAGCCGAAGTTGATTTGGGTTGGGTCAAGTTGCTCGACTTATAGCACCCCGTAAGGGTATCTTTGTCGTTGGGCTAATCACCCACACGGAGTATATAGATTCAGAGCTATCGGAACAGGAACCGACTAGCAAGAAATAGGATAAGATTTGAAACATGAAATATCAGAGGGCGAAGTGTAAGATATAGCTTTTGGGTATATCGGAAGCCATGAAGAAGGGAAACAGAATAAAATATATGGCAAAGTTTCTAAGGTAACAGAAAGAGTAGGCATATAATCTTAGACGAAGCACTAGAAACAATGGTGACAGGATGGATATTTAAGCTACAAGATAGAAGTAGACATATATTGATATTAGGAGACTGGACATGGAATATAGGGAGAGATAAATGACAATGGGGAGAAGCTGCTGGATATTACTGGTATAGTAGACTCAAAAATACTCCGTCACAAAAAATAAGAAATATCAAATACAGTATAAGCTAGATAATCCGATACCATCAAATTTTTCACACTGACTGATTACCGAATGTGTCATACACTACTGCATATTATCGAGAAAAAAGTTTGACTATAAAAGAAAAGAAACAAAATAATGATCAATACTGTAATAAAAACTGTTATTTACATGTTATTTGTTAATGACGTATCAAGGAATTTGTCAATTGTTGACTGTTTTTTTACATTAATAGATTTTATGGAGTATATTGCCTCAATTTTCTCAGTGTTAATAAAATATCTACAGATTATTTATTGTCTTCGTCCCAAATGATATTGAGATCAATTGGCTTTAATGCGTCCTCAGAGTTCACTTGAAGTTTGGAGGCAACCTCTACATTACCATTGTCATCATTGGTTCGTTGCCCGGTTCTTCTCAAACCACTCGTCTATATCTTCCTCTGTGAAGTTTGACTTTTCTTCTTGATTTTTTAGCATACTCTTCAACTCTGCAATTGAGAGCTCGTCTTTTAAATTTCATTCATCTTCTACTTTATTGTTATTTAATGATGGCCATAACTTCTTCCAAGATGAGTGCATATTATTCCAAGTCTCAGTCACGGTCATTTTCTCGCAAAACAGCATTGACCAGGATTTTTTTTTGTTATTAGTCTTTATTATTTGGATCATTCTTCAATCTTCTTACAGCAACGTACGTCAAGAAAGCAAGAATATAAAGAATCTTCCATAAGTGGGTATTCTCCTCTTTTCATTTAAATTGTCACACGACCCACATTTTATTCACCAGCCAACTTCACCTGACTTTCATCGGAATGCAATTTTCTTAAAATTTCCATTTTGGAATTAGAGTTATCGTTTCGTGCTTTCGTTTTCGTGTTTTACCTTCCATTTTGATATGGGTGCATAAAAATCATGTAACAGAAACTTGTGGGAATCCCCTATTACTGACTATTTTAACCTTGTGACGAAATAATAAACGTGCCGGACTATAGCATGTAGAATTTTATGAGTGCGCCGGATTATAGAGTTCATTATAAGAGTTTCAAAATACCGGATTACTGGACGTGTCGGATTAGTGAATTAGTGAATTAGTGCAAACAATTTTGAAACAACAACACAAGCAATCCTAGAAGAATGAGAAGAACATTTTGCAAATATTTTGGGAAAAACAGAGGAGGAAAACATAGAAGAAGTACAGGAGCAATAAATTCAAATGATAATAGATAAGACACTGAGTAGTGACAAAAAACTCAGCTTAGTCAAGCATTACAAGTGACAAATAAACTAATATAAGTGATTAAGAGTCTGTACAGAAAGGCAGAAAGAATTCTATATAGATAATGGATTAAAACATGGCGATAGCCAAATTCTCCTTTTATTTATCATACACATGAATGAGGTGAGCATCAAATGCCAACACGAAACAATATTTGCCAAAAGCCAACGTCAGTTGCAAGGACACATAGAAATATGGAAAAACAGCTTTAAAACAGAAATGACCTTGAATGTGGAGAAAAGCAAAATGAAACAGCTACAGAAATGAGAATCGATGGAAGCACAATAGGAAAGGTGGAAAGATATAATATACAAATTGTTAATGGGGAAAGAGCAATGGCAGATATTCAAAAAAAATCATGGAGATTTAGTATACAGGGTGTTCCTTGTTGGATGCAATACTCTGTGCACAACAAATTTTATAAGCTAATAAGCAACACCAATCTTATAATAGTCTGTACTTATAACTTTTTGCATCTGGATTGCTTTTAGAAACAAAGCAGACATTTTGAAATGTCAAGTGTTGTAATACATATTACTTTACTATATGGTGGAGTATTATTGCGGAGTTAGAAGTGAAGTTTTAGAGTGAATCACAAGGGGTTTCCATGTCGGGTTAATGTCACCCCTCTTTTTCAACCGTCAATACTCGACGAGGGGAAACAAAAGCCCCGGGAAAATGGCCGAAAACATGGCCGACTGAATCAAATTGATTACTTTTTCCATTCGAAATCGAAAAATAAATCGAGACGTAATAAAAAATTACTTACTTGCGATTAGGTTCGAAAACCAACCATTTACTTTTTTTTGTAACCTATCCGAGTTGAACTTAGAAACGAAACTAAAAAGTATTCCCAAAAATATTTCTTTCGTTCCCCACTTTTATCGAAACAATTATATTATCTGATGTTGTAGCATTCTTTTTCTGATCATTGTTCAAATCTTTTTCTTTCTTTCATTTCGGCAATGGTTCGTTTTGTTCAAATAGACAGATGCGCTTTGTGCCCTCCGGTTATGGTATTGTTTGTTATAAAGGTTCATCCCACAAAGATTCTTCTTCATACCGTACAAAAGAACTCTTCAGGGTTATTATTGCGTCTGTTTGTGTACGCGTATTACGTTACGAAAACGGATTAAAACACTTCTTCACGCTTGATTTAAACTCAAAGGAAATTATTTTTTTTGTGTTGAATTAATTTTTGATTCGAACATTTATTTTAATTAAATTTATTAAAATAAAACAATTTTAATTTTAAATCAAAGAATTAAATTAATTTTCGTTTTTACCGACTGCTTATTAATTAGAGTGTTGTTGAAGTTCCGCCACCGCTTAATAGATGGCGCATGAAGTCGCGATTTTGTGATCGTTTTTGTTTTGTTCGGTAATCGATCGGGGTAGGTCGAGAGAGATTCGGTTTCAATTTGCATTTCTTGGGGATTTTCGTGTCGAAACAATGCAAATCATTTTGTATTAACATGACTGAACGACGTTTTGATGATTACACATTTGATTTAGTGGTTTTTTATGAAATCATCTGGTGTAATATTGTGTATTTGTTGAAATAAAGTAATTTGATTATAAAGTTTTGCTGGGGGGTGAAATTTATGGTTGCGCCACTATGCGCCAATAATATCAAATAGAGTCGAACATGCACCGCTCTTATTCTTCGTTATTTCAATAAGGAGGGAAGTTTTAACCCCTAACTCACCCTCTCAAAGTAACCTCGAGTTACCTGGGGAGTTTGTGGTGACATTTCTCCGTTATTATTAAAATATTTAAGTTGCCGGTACTGATCACGCAATTGTCTCCGATCGTCGCTCTTTTTACCCCAACCCCCTTTGTTATTTAATTCCACCCACATCCCCCCTCAACCAAACCAACCCGACTAAACTAAATGGGGATGAAGTGAATTATATTATAAGGGGTGATCACGAAAACGCCGCGTCACTTTTTAATTTTCGGTTTTTGCGATTATTCAAATCGAAACGAAAAATATTCCACCCCTTATCTCGCATCCTAAATTTTCCAACCCCATCCTGCGATAACAACAACAGATGGTGTAGTCGCTTGAAGTTGAAAGTTTTGTGAGGCGCAAATTTTCCGTAACCCACTTATAAACCGAAAGAAAACTTTAGCAAAGTTAAGGGGGTGGTGTTAAATCGTCCGTCTTGGTGAAATTTCCTGTAACGTCTCGTCGGGGGGTCATTTTATTGTCGCGTTAATAAAACCGGGAGCCCGCGGGGTGCGGAAACCCAAAAATCCACCCTCCCGCTGTTCGACTCACCCCCGAAACAAGAAGACAAGATCGTTCCGGAGACGTATCGATTACTTCGGCGGAGGACGCGTTACGCTGATTGAGATTGAGGGGGTTGGTGGTGGTGGTTCAACCAAAGGGGGAGGTGGATTTCGACCGGTCTCTATTAGGGGCGACTTGTTAAAACTCAATGTGACGAGAAATCACTTGTTACGTCCTCGGAATACGGAATAAACAGCGTGTTCTGGGGGTTGGAGGACGAAAAAGAATGATAGAAAAGGGAAAACGTTAAACTGTGCGATTTATTAGAGAGTTGAGTTAGAGTTTGGGGTTGAGTTGGATTACAGGCTTTTTCTTTATCTTTTCCACCCCCACTATGATGTAACGTGATGTAAAAATATTTCATAAAAAGATTGTTACCTACTTATTCGGTAGTGAAGCCGCGCCCTCTATCAAATAGAATTAAAAAAAACTATCCGGTCGAGTACCCCTATAATAAATTCACTAAAACACATCCTGCTTTCGTTCGGTCGGTCCACACCTTTTCCTCACTTTGTTTCGTGTTCTGGGGGTCCGATTTAAACGGCGAATGGAAAAAGGGTCGCCACCTGTGCGCACCCATTCAAACGACGATAAACAACGAAACGAACGCAAAGACCAAATGCACCGAAAAAAAAACAAAGAATAAATAAAGAGAAATAGACAGAGTTAAACGGTTCGATCGGAACGCCGTCGTAAATATCGGCGCTAATGCGCCGCTTCCCCTTCCGGCGGCGCTTAATTGCGCGTGTCGCTTTCATCAAACTGTGTTAAAAGCGACATTTGGACGGCGGCGAGGAATAGTTTTGGTTCGAAGTTTTTAACCCGCCCAATTTGCATGCTTCCGACGCGCCCGAAGAGTTACAGAAAAACGTCCCGTTCTGTCGTCGATAAATCATTCGCGCTACGACGTCTCGCTGACACCGCGGCCCCACTTAGGCATTGGGAGTACCGCCATGAGATGGAATGGGGCCGTCGTCGGTATGTTCTCGTCATTAGCGTCGTTCGTTTTGCCATACTCTGTTGTTACCCGTTGGTATTATCCGTTGAAGAAAAAGATGTATACCTTGAGTATGTTGATTGTAAGGGAGAATCTTTTTCATTCACACCTTTTAACTTTCTTTTGACACAAGTTTTTTCCTCATCATCATAGTGGTACTTTACTTAGCATGTATATACCAGGAATTTTATATAACTCGCAATATATGAATGCAGTAACCATAGTTACGAAACTACTATGCACTTGTATTAGTATGTATTAGTTCTAGTGATAGTGCTAGTGTAAAAAAAACTAGAACTAACACTAGACCGAGAACTAAAATCATTCGGATTTAGCCGCACGTCTTTCAAGACGGCTAAACCCGAATGATTCTAGTTCTAGGTCTAGTGTTAGTTCTAGTATTAGTTCTAGTTTTACTTCAATAAAAATATATACCATAGTAATATCTTATGCTGACTAGCACTACTATGCACTTGCATTAGTATGTATTAGTTCTAGTGATAGTGCTAGTGTAAAAAAAACTAGAACTAACACTAGACCTAGAACTAGAATCATTCGGGTTTAGCCGCACGTCTCTCAAGACGGCTAAACCCGAATGGTTCTAGTTCTAGGTCTTGTGTTAGTTCTAGTTTTAGTTCAATAAAAATATCCAATATACATATATGATATATACATATAAAATGATATTTTATGCTAACTAACGTTACCTACCATCTATTAGCCATCTTAAGAGAGGTACGGCTAAACGGAATGTTTCGTATTAGCCTAGTTTTATTTATTATTCTAGATTGTTGTATATTTTTCCCTTTTTTTGACACTGCGTTCCCCGTATTGAACCGTTATATCGAGGTTTTACTGTAATATCAAATTATATTGACAAAGTAAATAGGTACGTCCTGGTTTTTTTTATAAATATATTTTTGTATATTGCATCTTAAATGAAATTCACAATAATTAGATTACATGTAGAGATCTTAATTCATATACAGTAACATCAATTTGATCAAAAAACGGAAAAATAAAAACTTAAGTGAAAACGCCATCTGTGAAAATCTATTACAACTAATATAACATCAAAAAACCACACAAAATTACGATTCTCTTCACAAATATTAAAAGTTAATTGAGGAAACGAAAATAAGAGGACAACCTGGATGTCTCAAAAATCATCCAATACTACATATCTACTTACTACTCAACAAGAACAATCTCTTATACAGGGTGTGTCAAATGTCTGGAATATGATGTCTGTTTGCATTGTTTTTTGTTTCGTTGCTATGGCAACCAACATTGTTATTTTAAATGGGACACATGTTTACTTTGATAGAGGATAAATCCCTCTATGCGATGAACATATCAAATTATATGGTTTAATAAGAAAAAAACGACGGTTTCAACAATTATGAATAACTAATAATGTATGGGTACCCACATTTAATGTAGTTTCATCATTGGTAGCTGTCTTCGGCCGTTCACTTTTGGAAGATTTTTAACATTTCCGGTATTAAAGCTACTAGAATCATTCGGGAACCTTAGGGAACACAAAAAACAATGGAAATTGCAGTGTTATTACACTGGCAAAACTATAGACTTCATTGAAAAGCTCGTCACTAGCAGGACGAGCTTTAGACTGCAAGTAAATGTTTTATTACACTGGTAAGACTCCAGGATTTAATAAAATAGCTGTAATTGCATTAATGGGACTCCAGGGTTTATGAAAATTTCTGGAATTGAATTATCACGATTTAGATTTCAAGATAATCACATAAGAAAGACTAGATAGAGACTCTAGACTTTATGGAAATGTCACAAATTACGCAAATCAAATCGAAAAGCGCTAAATTGGGTTGGCAGGATTCTATATTGCAAAAAGACGTTTGTAAGTAAATTGACTAGATCGTAGATTTAAAAAAAAAGTATGGAATTCCGGCGAGAAGAGTCTAAATTGATTTTAAGAGCAAGCTGGCGAGGAATGGCATAAAGAAAAACTCTGTCTTTATATTAGATACACAATTTGACAGGATTCTATACTGCAAAAGAATATCTATAATGCAAAGTATAATTTCAGACTGGAGCAAACGTATACCAGGAATTTCATATAATTTGCAATATATGAATGAAGTAACCAACCTTGTACTGTCTCACATAAAATACAACATAGTTTAGTAGTACACAACATATCAAATTATATTGACAAAGTAAGTACGCCCTGGTTTTTATGAAAATATATTAATTCATATATAACAACATCAATTTGATCAAAAAAGGAAAAAATAAAAACTTATGTGAAAACGCCATCTGTTGAGATCTATTACAACTAATATAAAATCAAAAACCACACAAAATTACGATTTCCTTCACAAATTTTAATATTAAAAGTTAATTGAGAAAAATATTTGTTTATGACAGCATTTGGATTTTAAACGCAACGTTTATTTTTGGTTTTACACAAATCAATTTATTTGTTTAATTAATGGTAAGTGTTTAAAGTGTATTTAACCCTTCGTCTGTAAACGGTTTTCTAGCACCTTCCGTCTGTAAAGGTGNTTCGGGTTTAGCCGTCTTGAGAGACGTGCGGCTAAACCCGAATGATTCTAGTTCTAGGTCTTGTGTTAGTTCTAGTGATAATGCTAGTGTAAAACTAGAACTAACACTAGACCTAAAACTAGAAGTTTTGGGTTTAGCCGTGCGTCCTCAGACGCACGGCTAAACCCGAAATTTCTAGTTCTAGGTCTAGTGTTAGTTCTAGTTTTACTTCAATAAGAATATATAACACACTAATATCTTATGCTGACTAACACTACTATGCACTACTAGCACTACTATGCACTTGCATTAGTATGTATTAGTTCTAGTGATAGTGCTAGTATAAAAAAAACTAGAACCAACACTAGACCTAGAACTAGAATCATTCGGGTTTAGCCGCACGTCTTTCAAGACGGCTAAACTCAAATGAAATATTGTGAAATATTGTGAAATATTTTTTATATATAAAACCTTAGCAATGGGCCATAAAGACTAGATCCATAACAAGATTGAACCCAACTATTACCATTTTTTATTTATAAGCTCTTAATCAATTAAACATCACAATTGTTGATTTTCGAAAATTAACTCAATCATAACTCAAAAACGATGGAGAAAAACTCGCCCCTTGCTGGTACAATTTAATTCCTTAACTACCTTTCAACTGAGGCTTGGCGACACCGTTATGCCATTTACTAATATAAAAATGTTGGTGTGGTCATGAATTCGGCGATATCTTGACTGCCACAAGTTCAGGGAATCTGTAAGAGGGTTACTTCTGTTTCCGTACTTTGAAAAAACTTCGCTGCTACCTTCGTCCTGTTGTACGTCGTAATCTTTGTTATTCTCTCATTTTTCCACACATTGATTATGCCGATGCTGCTTATCCTGATTTGTCCGCAGCCATATCGTAACAACCTGCAGATGATGACTAGTCAGAATCGTAGATCATTTCGTATGCTGATTTCCAGTCCATAGTATTGAAATCTACCACAGATCTTTTACAGTGCAGTCGATTGCGTTGCGGAACGATTTGTCTGGTGTTTTTCGCAATGCAGCTAGTTTAATAAGTTTTAAAAATCCCTTTATCTGCTATCTCTTCAACTATCTTCTTCTTGACCTATACGTGTTTGTTTTCTTCTCTAATCTGCTTTTCATCTATCTTTTGCTGTACTTGTTTGTGTCTATTTCCTTCCTTGTAGTAATTGACTCCGTTACATAATTTCGCTCAGTTTTATTACCACATCATTTAGTATTACTTTTTCGGTAGCCATTACATTACATTACATTACATAGACTACATATCGGGTAAGTGGACCAACCAACCTTACACCGCGACCCTAAGGATCTATTGTACCTCGCTAGATATCGTTATCAAATTTCACCGTGCAGTCCAATGCTTTTAACGAACATTAATACCTTGCTTGGTGAAACATCATTTAGATCCTTTGAGGAGATAAACTGCGACCCAAGAATCGAGAATCTGATACAGTTAACAACAGGACAGTGACATAAAACATCCGCACATAGTCGGCATTCAACATCGATTTTAGCACCCATGTCAATAGCAAATACTTCCTCCTGGAATATAATACAGTACATACCCAGGCTATAGGCTTGCTTAGTTCGAGATGTCTGGCAGTATACTCCTGCTCCGACTCTTTCCGGCGTTTTTGATCCATCTATGAACATGCAAATATCTACCTGAACCAGAAAATTTTTATTTTCGATCCAGGACATTTGGTATCGAGCATTAATCACTGACAGTAATCCCGCCAAATTTGACGACATTGATAGCACAGTATCATAATGTCTCCTGCAGCTCATTGGCAGGACATGTCGGAACAGTTTTGAGCATATTGCTTAAATCTGTAAATGGTTGTTCTAGCCACTCTCTATATGCAAATGCAGAGGAGATAGGCCAAGCAGAACCTCCATTGCTAGAGTTGGCGTTGTGCTTATCGCACCAGAGATTGCCAATCCAGACACATAGTCACATAGAGCCAGTACAGCCTTTCAGGGGTAAGACTCTAATTTTTTCCACTGCGACAAGTCCACAAAGATAGTCTAGCATAATTATTTATTTAAAATTACATATACACTGTTTTACCAGTTAGGTCTCTTGGAAGATATCGCTTATTAGGATAAATTGATCCGGTTGTCTTGATGCCTATATTTGTAAACATTTGTTTTTGAGACAATAAATCTTATTATTATAAAAAAAATGTTGCACCAAATACATCTTGAGGATTATATAAAAGTATCATGTCGTTTAGAGTGATTAGTATGGGGGTGCCAATTAAAACCCACACGTTCTAGGGATATAACGTAGTAATTGGTCATTAGGCATTACGCGGTCGCTTTCCCACGTTCCGCGGTCGCCTTTGAATACAAAAAGCCGATAAATCACTGGGCGACGAGCGAAAATTGCGCCATCGCCTTATTCGAAGATGACCCAAATGCCTTAGTCACACACACTCAACGTCGTATTGCTGCATCGTCTCTTTGGGTTGTAAACGTCGTCGTCCAATCATCGACTATTAACAAAACTCGTTCGCTTCCGTTCGAGGCAGACGCGGAAAAGATCGTTATCTTCCTTCTATGTGTGTAAGTACTAAACGCCTTGGCGGAACTAATGCGGGTGGGTCGGGCTGTTAACCGCCATATTAACCGGGACAATGCGACCTGTCAAACGGTTATTTGTGTTTTAAGAGGGAGGTCTTCTTGGCGGCGAGGTAAAAAGGTAAGGTAATAAAACCTCTCTCTCGATGAAAACGAGGAAGGTCGTCTTTTTCGTTCTTTGAGCAACCCTATCGCGGGCAATTCGGTAGCCGGGGCCGATTATGGGCCCTGCGTTCTTCACAACTGGCCTTTTATTGCCCGGGCGACGCTTCCACTCGCCTTGATTTCTCTGTCGGCCCCGGCCACGGTTACCGGCCGAATCTCAAGAATGTCGCGCAGATAACGCGCCGTCCCCGAAGGACCGTTAAACTTCGGTAGCTGCGGCAGCGTTATCGCGCGATTGTATCGTCGACTTAGCATAGTTACGGCAGCCGACCCCGAAACGCGGACCCCGGCAGGTAGAAGACAAGAGATTCCCCGAAACGGAAACGAAAATAAGAGGACAACTTGGATGATGTCTCAGAAATCATCCAATACTACATATCTAAGAAATATAGTGTATTAATTAATTATCGTACCCGACATCATCATTACAAGTATGCAACCAATAACGCGATTTGCATATTGCCATACGAATAATGTGATATTGGTTGCATACTTGCAATGATTAATTAACACAGTGACTGCCGGCTAATAAATGTAGTGTGAATAATCTGGATTTGGACTGGCAGGATTCTAGACTGCAAAAATTATTTTCAATTATATTAGGAAGACTCCAGGCTTTAATGGAGTGACTTAATTGCAGCAAAACTGTGAGTTTTGAAAACACCAGGTTTTGAGAAACATTATGGATTTTGACTGACACTTGTATGCCAAACTACAGACTTAAAGAAAAATTAAATGACTCAAATAAGTTTATTGACAATCCGAATGATTCAGTGTTTTCATCTTTCTTTGTAAGCTGTGATCGCTCAACTTTGATGGAAGAAAGATATTAATACCAACTGGTAGGGTTCATTTCAACATCTGGGCTTAGAAACTGTATTGAGTAGATGCCGAATTGCTAAAAATATATACCGAGAGGGTTATAGGCTGTAAGAAGACGTCACAGGATTCAAAGCAGCATAAAGAAGTAATATGAGTGTACAGAAATACACTGGCAAGACTCCAGACATGAAGGAAAAGTTTGAAATTGTACTAATATGATTCTATACTGTAAGAAGAAATCTGTAATTACATTAGCAGAACTTCAGATGTGAAGAATAAGTCTGGAAACCTTCAAGCGAATATAAGGATTTTCACCTCACCATCACAATAATGACCAAATAACGAAATTAGTTAAATATAAAAAAACCATCCAATTAACTGGAGTTTTAAATATCAAATAACACTTACCATTAATTAAACAAATAAATTGATTTGTGTAAAACCAAAAATAAACGTTGCGTTTAAAATCGAAATACTGTCATAAACAAATATTTTTCTCAATTAACTTTTAATATTAAAATTTGTGAAGAAAATCGTAATTTTGTGTGGTTTTTGATTTTATATTAGTTGTAATAGATCTCAACAGATGGCGTTTTCACTTAAGTTTTTATTTTTTCCTTTTTTATCAAATTGTTATGCTGTTATACATAAGGTTTTATGTATAAAAAATATTTCCCCATCGCTTTTAGTTTTTGAGTTATGATTGAGTTAATTTTCAACAATTTTGATATTTAATCGATTTAGAGGTTATAAAAAAAAAATGGTAATAATTGGGTTCAATCTTTTTATGGATCTAGTCTTTATGGTCCATTACTAAGGTTTTATGTATAAAAAATATTTCCCCATCGCTTTTAGTTTTTGAGTTACGATTGAGTTAATTTTCACCAATTTTGATGTTTAATCGATTTAGAGGTTATAAATAAAAACTGGTAATAATTGGGTTCAATCTTTTTATGGATCTAGTCTTTATGGTCTATTACTAAGGTTTTATGTATAAAAAATATTTCCCCATCGCTTTTAGTTTTTGAGTTATGATTGAGTTAATTTTCAACAATTTTGATGTTTAATCGATTTAGAGCTTATAAATAAAAAATGGTAATAATTGGGTTCAATCTTNGGAGGTTCTGCTTGGCCTTTCTCCTCTGCATTTGCATATAGAGAGTGGCTAGAACAACCATTTACAGATTTAAGCAATATGCTCAAAACTGTTCCGACATGTCCTGCCAATGAGCTGCAGGAGACATTATGATACTGTGCTATCAATGTCGTCAGATTTGGCGGGATTACTATCAGTTATTAATGCTCGATACCAAATTGTACTGCCTGAGCGGCAGTTCTGGATCGAAAATAAAAATTTTCTGGTTTAGGCAGATATTTGCATGTTCATAGAAGAAAGAATCGGAGCAGGAATGTACTGCCAGACATCTCGAATTAAGCAAGCCTATACCCTGGGTACGTACTGTACTGTATTCCAGGCGGAAGTATTTGCTATTGACATGGGTGCTAAAATCCTTCTTCAGAGAGGGGCGAACAACATGACAGTACGAATTTTGTCAGATAGTCAGCTCTGGTTAATGATTGTAATGTATGTAGTCTATGTAATGTAATGTAATGGCTACCGAAAAAGTAATACTAAATGATGTGGTAATAAAACTGAGCGAAATTATGTAACGGATCGACAGTCAATTACTACAAGGAACGAAATAGACACAAAAAAGTACAGCAAAAGATAGATAAAAGCAGATTAGAGATGAAAACAAACACGTATAAACACGAAATTTTAATGTTTAATCGATTTAGAGCTTATAAATAAATAATGGTAATAATTGGGTTCAATCTTTTTTTAGATCTAGTCTTTATGGTCCATTACTAAGATTTTATGTATAAAAAGTTATTCTCCATCGCCTTTAGTTTTTGAGTTATGGTTGAGTTAATTTTCAACAATTTTGATGTTTAATCGATTTAGAGGTTATAAATAAAAAATGGTAATAATTGGGTTCAATCTTTTTATGGATCTAGTCTTTATCGTCCATTACTAAGGTTTTATGTATAAAAAGTTTTTCCCCATCGCTTTTAGTTTTTGAGTTATGTTCCTTTTTTCTTGTTCTGAGGCCCAGATATAGATATTTCAGATTCATGATTTTCTTGCCGATCGACTCAAAACTGCTTTGCGATTTTGTACCACTGCACCAGTAAGAGTTAAGATGCAACAAAGCATCTGCGAGGTTGTTAACAGTTGACGAAATATTAAGTTGAAGGTCATCTGCATACAAACGATAGTTACACGAGATACCCTCACTAATACTATTTATGAAAATTGAAAGGAGCAAAGGATTTTTTTGATATTGATACAACAATGGCGTGTTTGGTCGTATGGTTGAGGAGGTGCGAACAAAACGGAATGAAACGCGAGTCTTCGCGATATGTGGAAACCAAGAGAGTAAGAGAAATTAAACGCAGCGGGCCGGTGTCGCGGCTATCGCGATCGCCGACGTCGCGTCCATCACCTGTCTATCACGATCACGGATAACTGGATTCCGAGCGGGTCCCCGGGACAGACGGACTGCGCATTTTTGCTTTCGGATTCCTCGCTTGCTGCTGCTTTTATAAAACCCTCTCTCGCCCTCGGTCCAACTCGGTCCAACGTTCTCCTCACGTCGCTTTGGTCGCTCGCTCCCGGCTACTAAACTACTAATGTGGAAGACGTACGACCGATCCGGGTCGTAACTCCAACCGGGGGACCGACGCCGATTAGCAGAGTCGTTTTCTAATGGCTTTGTTTCGGTTGTTCCGATATAGATAGAGAGAGGATCGAAGAAAATTTTTGGAGATATCACCAACTGACTTATTATATTAAAAGAAATAAAAAATTTTCATTTATATGCGTACAACGTACAACGCAGTCATCAATTTTAACAGTGATTGATTACCCCTAAGTTGGTTTTTGGTAAATTCGAAAATAACCCACCCCCATTTCCGTTATTAATAGCCCATAAATACGATAATAAAAATTATCCCCAGAAACGCGACTCGTTTCATTGTCATCATTTCGGTGAGTTTTTACGTTAATATTTTTTTATTCGTTTCGCCCCCGTCACGGGTATCCACGAAGCGAGTTCGTTTTTCGAGGTCCCATAAATTGCCCCCCTTAAATTGATTCACGTCGATTTACGTCCTTCCTCCGCGGGTCGTCTCTAATTATCCTTTTTAGGTCGCGTGCTGCTACCTCGCCGACTTTGGTGCCTTCTACCGGTACCTAAACCGCGTAAAATACCCCTCCGTCCTATCTATGCGATGGTCGTGTTGTCGCGACGTTCTAAATTCTGCTTGGAAATAATAAAATTAATCGCGCACTTATCCGGCGCACTTAATTACCGATCGACAATGGCCGCGGTCGGATCTTTGAAGTCGCCGACGCGGAGAAAAATGCGCTTAACGCTATTTCAACGCTCAACGACGAGGAGAAGAGAAGGAGGGATTATGCGAAAACGAGATGGGAATAGAAACCCGAAAGAGACGTGGTAATCCGTTTCGATTCTACTTCTTATTTTCACCTGGAGGTGGGTTAAACCTTGATTGGGCAATTGATAACAAAGATTTTTTTGATTTAATTCCTTAATGTCTCCGAGTGTCTTTCCGGTCAGCGACCCCATCTCGAAAAATCCACTCCTTGTTGCGAAATCTCACAAAAGACCCAAAAAGTGTCGTCGCCCTTTGTGGAGAGCGGCGTCTCTCATTACCACATCGGGTTGCGGTTGTCTTCGTTGCTGCTCGCCCGAAAAACAAAAGATGTAGCTGCCGCCTGTGACGAATTACCATTTCGACACCAGACGTGTAAACGCGGTTAGTTATTTTCTCACCACCGGCCGAGCGGCGATTGTTTCGACGATTGACGGGCGACATCCGGCGGCGTCGCGGACTGCTTCTTCGCGAGAGACCGGAGTCCGGCTCTAAATCGCCGCCTCCGGGGGCCGTGGACCGCCGCGCCAGCGGTACCAAATCGGGGTACGAGGCATGTTATTGTTCAACCGTCGGCGACACGCTTTTATTGCTCCGCTCTAAAACCCACAACGGAACGACGAATACCGACGTAATCACTTCTCAGATTCTATACTACTTTTACTCAACTACTATCTTCACAAGAAATACCTACTCTTTCAGTCATTTAAATACTTTTTGTGTTATATATTTACCATCAATAGGATTATACTCGAATAAGTAATTATAATTCTTGTATTCTTCAACGCAGCGCCTCGCCCGCAAGCGACCTCGGCTACAACTTGAATTCGAAACTTGACTACAACAACTATTTGTATTATAATTACCAAGTTTCAAGCCTTTGTGCAACTTGTTTTTTATTTTTAATTAAGTCCCATTTGTGACTGTATACAGGGTCTGTCACGACGAGCTGAGTCTATATGAGAGGGCCACCCTGTATGTACATTTCTGACCACACTGTATAACTTTAAAAAAAAATTTCAAAAATTAAGTAAGCTATGCGTTATTAATAATTGTTATTAAATTAAATCATATAATTATTCAAAGTCAGCATTAGAAAGCGCAGAAAATTTTCCCCTCGAAATTGTTGCCATCATCATTAGATCAGTGGAAACATATTTTGTGTATGGCAAATTCTGAATATGGCGTTAACATGGTTAAATGCATTTCGGCAAGTAAATTTCGAGGTTCATGTTAATCTCAACGCCAATACACAATTTTTGACAACAATGTGCTTCCTACGTTATGACAGTTTTACGGAGTGAACCTTTTATTACTGTTAGGAAGACAACGTTAGGTGCTACATTGCCAAAATATGTTAATTTTGATAAGATATGTTGATACTTAAGGTATTTTAATTAGAAGCCTATTTTAGTAATTAACACTACTTTCTTTAAATCTGAATTTCTTAACGACTGATCGAGCTAGAAAGTCAAAATTTGTAATAATTGTTGCTTGGATATCTTTAAATAGAGTGCCATTGGTTACATCGGTCTATCTTATAGAGGTGCTCAAAAATGTGACTACAGTTTTACCATATTCACTTGTAAAAAAAATCGAAAATTGCTTATCAGATAGAGAATTTAATTCTCTACATATCTTTAGTGCATGTCCCTATACCTATCAGTTGGAGTTTTTGAGATATTGTGGAATTAATCAAAATTATGCAAAAATAGCAGATCTTGTTCATTTTTTCATTAATAGATATAACTTTTGTCTAAGGAAGAACTGTGTATCTCGGCTTCTTAATGCCATTTTGTAGTAGTTGCTGTTTGAATATCTTTAAATAGAGTGCCAATGGTTACATCGGTCTATGTTATAGAAGTGCTCAAAAATGTGACTACTGTTTTACCATATTCACTTGTAAAAAAATCGAAAGTTGCTTATCAGATAGAGAATTTAATTCTCTACATATCTTTAGTACATGTCCCTATACCTATCAGTTGGAGTTTTTGAGATATTGTCGAATTAATCAAAATCATGCAAAGAATGGCAGATCTTGTTCATTTTTTCATTAATAGATACAACTTTTGTCTAAGGAAGAACTGTGTATCTCGGCTTCTTAATGCCATTTATGTATTCAAAATTGTATCAATATGTTGTAAACTATGTTATAGTTGCCTCAGACCGAGGCGTTGTAGTATGTGTTGCCGAATATTGTGCGAACCTCAATTGCAAACGATTTTGGATTTCAAAAATTTCTATTCTAAATCAATTGTAGTTCAATTGTAGCGCCTCGGCCGCAAACGACCTTGACACAATTAATCAATATCATATATTCTTGACAACGTTCTAAGATTTTATTTATTTTCGAATTATTTTTAATCCAATCTTTGTAATATTTTTTTTGGTAAAAATTTCTTGTTTTATATTCCGAGGTTTATATCAATATTTCCATTAGAATTGGTGATAAAACGTGTCCTTCGTGTAGGACAAAAGGGCAGGACGACTAACAAACGACTGGCCGGGACAGGACGCAGTCTAGTGTAAATCCAATTTATCGTTACAAATTCGCCGATTCTGCCCTTCCGATTCATCTAACTAACGTCGTCGTCGTCGTCGGTGCTGCTGCGGAGAGTATCCTGCGGGAACGGCCTCCCGACCCTTCCAGAAAACGTTTGGTCGACTGTCCGTTGCCCCGGCTATCCTTCAAGCGAGCAAATTTCTCCCGGACGACGACGACGACCGATGGTCACTTGCCATTTCCAGGCGGGCAAAAAAGGAAAAGAAAAAACCAACAACCACCCTTCGCCGGCTTTCAGATCGATTATTATCCCATTCCTTTTATTCTCTCGGACTTAATTAGAATCGAGGCGACCGAGTTCGTTTCGTGACCGACCTGATTGTTTACCGCAAATGAATTTGTCATTCGAATGTCATAAAGCGGAATCGTTTGCATGCCGTGATTTCATCGATAAGATTCTCGTCTTGTCCTTTTTAACAGAACCGCGTCACGAGAACTTACATTCTATGCTTAGCAACCTTTTATATTTCTTACTTTTTATATCTGCATTACAACTATATACAAGTAAATACGTAATAGTATTAGACCCTTTTTGGAAAATAACAATTCGATTTAAGGGTGGTGGTGAATGAAGACGAGTCGAGGTCGTTGTTGTTGGCACCATATGGCGTGGACATCTAAAAGCTGCAGTATTTTTATGTATCAATTGGCTCGGGGGTAATTGAGACTTGGGGATAGGGCGAAAACTGTGCGGAGAGGGTGCAAATGTCACGGTCCGATGTCGTCGTCGGTCAAGTCGAAAACAGTTAGATAGATATCGAAGGGGTGGAGGGTTAGATAATACAACTAATAGAGGCGTAACAGTCGAGTGGAAATACGTTAGATCGATTGGTCCTTTTTCGATTAAATTAATTAAAAAAAAATAAATGATTGTAACAAAGATAAATAATAAGGTGTGCTCATAAAGTTAGGTTACTTTAAACGTTTAAATTGTATCAAAAGGTTAAACAATGGGGGGCACCCCATCATAATAATATAATATAATGAGGAGGAAACGTAAAACGCGCGGGGACCCCGTGTCGGCGGCGACGACGTCGGACATAATGAGGGGACGATGAAGAGTAGAGGTCGTAAAAGCGGAACATGCCGGTTAATAAGTATAAAGTCGGAGGGCTTTAAATTCGCGCACCAGCTACACCTTTTATCGACACTTTTAGCGGCCAGTCTGCTCGTAATTAGACGATTTGTATGAAAATATTCGCGAGACGTTAGAAAATAAAAACCTTCAAATGCAGAACACCCATATCGGATGGAACGAGTGTAATGCAATTAATGTGGGTATTTTTAAAAGTAAATTAATGTAAGGAATTCCTCTTTGTATTTTTTTACTTTTAATTATATATTGTTTTAATCATAGCTTAAAATATGATCTTTTAGCTTCCATTATGTAAAAAATAAAGTTGGTGCGCCTGAAGATGAACAAAATCAACAAAAATCTGTCAATTTTGACTAATTTTTCAATTTTTCGTTTGTGTTTGGGTTGCATTGGAGTCAAGTTGGCTTATTTGTTTACGGGCTTGATTAGGTGACTTGAGAGTTGCATAACTTATTTGTTATGATCCAATGAGGTTGGGTTAGCTAAAATTGTTTTGTGGTTCCGTTGCTGAAGGTTGGTTTTGGTTTTTTAGAGGTTGTATGGCGTTGTAGTTATGTGACTGTGTTAGAATATTTGGACCCATCCCAAGCACGAGCTAAATTTGAACTATAATAAGTTGCTTATTAAAATACTTTAGAGGTGAGTTACATTATGATTGATACATCAATATAAAATCGTCAACGTTGCATGATTCTAGCGCCTCGCCCGCAAGCGATCTTGACGATGTTCGATAACATAGTTCATATGATATCTTCGAAAATGAACCAAACTTAAAACATTTGTATAAGAAATCGTTTATCCTCACTTCGCCGAGGTCGCTTGCGGGCGAGGCGCTAGATTTTCCAAATTTAACGACTTTTTGTTGATTTATTAAATGCAGCGCCTCGTCCGCAAGCGACCTCGGCGATTTAAGACGAAATCGTTCCTTATATATCAGATACAAAGTCTCTTAAAAAAATATTTATCCTCAAATCGCCGAGGTCGCTTGCGGCCGAGGCGCTGGTTTTGATACATCAATATAAAATCGTCATCGTTGCATGATTCTAGCGCCACGTCCGCAATTAAGAAGCCGAGATTCACAGTTGTTCCTTAGACAAAAGTTATATCTATTAATAAAAAAATGAACAAGATCTGCCATTTTTTCCATGAATTTGATTAATTCTACAATATCTCAAAAAGTCGAAGTGATAGGTATAGGGACATGTACTAAAGATATGTAGAGAATTAAATTCTCTATTGGATAAGCAACTTTCGACTTTTTTGCAATTGAATATGGTAAAACAGTAGTCACATTTTTCAGCACCTCTATAAGATAGACCGATGTAACCATTGGCACTCTATTTAAAGATATTCAAACAGCAACTATTACAAAATGGCATTAAGAAGCCGAGATACACAGTTTTTCCTTAGACAAAAGTTATATCTATTAAAAAAAAAATGAACAAGATCTGCCATTTTTTGCATGATTTTGATTAATTCTACAATATCTCAAAAACTCGAACTGATAGGTATAGGGACATGTACTAAAGATATGTAGAGAATTAAATTCTCTATCTGATAAGCAACTTTCGATTTTTCTGCAATTGAATATGGTAAACAGTAGTCACATTTTTGAGCACCTCTATAAGATAGACCGATATAACCATTGGCACTCTATTTAAAGATATTCAAACAGCAACTATTACAAAATGGCATTAAGAAGCCGAGATACACAGTTTTTCCTTAGACAAAAGTTATATCTATTAATAAAAAAATGAACAAGATCTGCCATTTTTTGCATGATTTTGATTAATTCTACAATATCTCAAAAACTCGAACTGATAGGTATAGGGACATGTACTAAAGATATGTAGAGAATTAAATTCTTTATCTGATAAGCTACTTTCGATTTTTTTACAATTGAATATGGTAAAACAGTAGTCACATTTTTGAGCACCTCTATAACATAGACCGATGTAACCAATGACACTCTATTTAAAGATATCCAAGCAGGAACTATTACAAAATGGCAAAATGGCATTAAGAAGCCGAGATACACAGTTCTTCCTTAGATAAAAGTTATATCTATTAATGAAAAAATGAACAAGATCTGCCATTTTTTGCATGATTTTGATTAATTCCACAATATCTCAAAAACTCGGACTGATAAGTATAGGGACATGTACTAAAGATATGTGGAGAATTAAATTCTCTATCTGATAAGCAACTTTCGATTTTTTTACAAGTGAATATGGTAAAACAGTAGTCACATTTTTGAGCACCTCTATAAGATAGACCAATGTAACCATTGGCACTCTATTTAAAGATATCCAAGCAGGAACTATTACAAAATGGCAAAATGGTATTAAGAAGCCGAGATACACAGTTCTTCCTTAGATAAAAATTATATCTATTAATGAAAAAATGAACAAGATCTGCCATTTTTTGCATGATTTTGATTAATTCCACAATATCTCAAAAACTCCAACTGATAGGTATAGGGACATGTACTAAAGATACGTAAAGAATTAAATTTTCTATCTGATAAGCAACTTTCGATTTTTTTACAAGTGAATATGGTAAAATAGTAGTCACATTTTTGAGCACCTCTATAAGATAGACCGATGTAACCAATGGCACTCTATTTAATGATATCCAAGCAGCAACTATTACAAATTTTGACTTTCTAGCTCGATCAGTCGTTAAGAAATTCAGATTTAAAGAACACAGTGTTAATTACTAAAAGAGCTTCTAATTAAAATACCTTAAGTATCAACATATCTTATATTTTCCGTTTATAGTGTGGTAAATTTCATAAAACTTTTGTCTAAGGAAGGCTTCTTAATGACATTTATGTACTTTGCCGCTTACGTGGGACACCCTATATAATAAGATTGCTATATAATATTAAGAGACCTCGGCTATAACCTTTTATAACTAGCAAAAATACACCTTTCAGCCTCAGTATACAGTAGCTATTTATTTTAAGAACGTTGCAATGTCCAAGCCGAGGTCGCTTGCGACCGAGGCAGTACTTTTTTAACATCTCATCTTTATGAAGCTTCATTATAGAACCTCGTTCATAATCCTCCACGGTAATAAATTTTCATAAAAAGCAAAACTGCATCTGCCATGTCTAATATAACAATTTGTATAAGAAGTTAAATAAAAGCAAAATAAGTTAGTTTGCGTTTAAGTTGTTTAAGGATTATGGAGTTGGATTATTTTATGGTATTTTATGCTTTGTAATTGAGTTGGAATAATTTAGAAGTTGATTTAGGTTGGATAGAAATTCCTTAGGAGTTAGCTTGACTTACTTTGTACATGAGTTTAAGCTTTGTGGCTATATTGACAAATTTTGTAGATTGTAGGGTTAGTTACGTTATTGTAGGGTTAAATATAACATCTCAACTTTAAATTGCAATAAATTGGGGCCAATTAATACTTTATATTTTAAAAAAATTATATCATACAGATTTCGGAGATTCATCATCTTCAGGTTTTTCTTAATTATTTCATTTTTATCGCTAATTTAATACTTACCTTCACTATTTATTGCTCAAAGTTGTGTTAGGATAAAAATAAAAAAAAATTAATAAAACTCATAGTTTTTTTTTTATTTTCTATAGGAATTTTCAGTTTGTATTTCGTTTTGAAATTTTTAATATTCACAGATACAAGTTTAAATTGTACAATTTTGTATTTGCGGCCGTTGTTTTTCTTATTCCTTTTTCTTCGTCATCATCGTCGTCATCTTCGTCGCCTATTTTTATTTTATTTTAATCATTTTTTTTTTGTAATTTTCGTGTACAAACTACGCGCATATAAAAAAGGGAACAGAGAAGTAGTGGATCTACGTTTATTACCACAGCAAGCAGTTTTTTTTTTGTTTCTTTGTTATTATTTATTAGTATTCATCAAATATTTCCGTTTTTTCATTTTTAATTTATTTATTGCTTGGATCATCTCAAAAAACTTTCTTTTCTCAATTTATTGATTTTCTTATTCGTTTTATTATTACATAAATAAATTCCTATTGTACAGTTTATCTCTCGCGGAAATATACAGGGTGTTTTATTTTTATTTTTACTTTAATTTTTTTTACTTTTTACAAACGGCGCACACCTACAACGTCTACGAGAACTAAAACGAAACGTTTTCATCATTTCATTTCCATTTTTTTTTGTTTATTTACAAAACGTTATTTATAATATTTATACTTTATATAAAGTTATTTTATTTATAATTTTTAATCTTTTTCGTCGCCTTCCAACGATCTTTTTTTATCGATTAATTCATTTTTAATCCTAAATATTTACATGCGACTTTATTTTACTTTTATTAAATTAAATCGTTACGAATTAAACGAACAGGAACTTTTGCGGCGCGCTGTACATCCCTTACATCTTTACATAACCGTGTACAGGACGCGCAAAAAGAAATCGTACAGTCTCTCGGAAATCATTTTTTTTTATTAATTATGAGTTAAGTTTCTACTTTTTTGCTGCTTTCCTTAAGAAACAAAAAGGAGGAATACAAGCGCTGGGATGTAGCACCAACAAAATAAAAACGAAAAATTCGCTCTCACGATTTGTACTTCTAGAAAAAGCACTTTTTTACGCGATTAAATACATATTTTTGATTTTGGGGGGAATTTCGGTATTTATGAACTTTCGGAATTTATATTGCACATTTAAAATTTTTTTTTGTGATTTCAATTTTACTGATTTCGAATTTTTTCTCATCTTCAGGCAAGTTTTTGTATTATATTGCACTTTTAATCGATTTTTTTTTCAATTCCCCTCCAATCTCAATTTTTTAATCTTTTCATTACTTCTCTTAACTTTAATTTTTAGTCAATCTTAATCATTTTTGCACTATTTAGCGTCACAAACTTCCTCAGTCACTGAGTTTCCACCACCACCAACATTAATCTGCGTCTGTTTCACATCCAAACCGTTCACCATTTTCTCTATGCTCTTCAAATCGCTCGGCGACATCGACACTTCGTTATTCTTCGGGGATTCGCTTCCCTCGCGCGTTGTTCTTTGAGGTTGAGGCGACAACGAATCGCTCCTCCCCAATCTCGACCCGGAAATCGGCGAATTCGACAAGCTCCTATTCAAGTTATGTGAGGATGGCGTAACCGTTTCAAAAGCTGAGTTGCTATTACTCGTATTCGGCAAAGTGTACGGCGTAAACCGGTGGTGACTACTTTTTAGGTGATGATGATTCGTCGAGTGCATAGATGGCGATGTCGGCGACAAATGATGCGGATTCGGGTGCGCTAAGTTTGAGTAATGGGAGAATAAAGCCGGATGTTGCGCGGCCAACGCTAATTGGGCGTTAAATAACAAACTGGGATTAACCGGATTTGGGGATCCGGTGAAAAGGCTTAAAGGAGGGCCGAAAGGGGGCGCTCCATGTTGATACATCCCGGGAGGGTACAAATACGGTAATAAGTGGGGCGGGGGATGAATCGGGGGGCCAACACTTATATTCGGCGATGGATACTCCCCACTTTGCGTCGTTGACGGCCCCGCGGAGCTTTCTTTGGGGCTACTCGAGCGGGGTTTAAACGCGGTCGAATTCGGGGATTCACAGCTGCTATCGCTTCCGGAATCGTCGTGGAGACGTTTTCGCACCTCATCGTCTTGCGAATGAACCCCGATTGATGAGGAGATGGGGTGGTTTAGCCCACCGGGGCGCGGGCTATCCGCGGTCCCCACCACGTCTAATTCTGAATCATCGTTTTTGCTCACTGTGGTGCTGCTATCTGCTGACATCCTCGCGGGGAGGGGATGCGATGACGGGGGTTTTTCCAATTCCCCATGGCGAGTTGTACTGGCAAGCATCGATTGTCTGCAAAAAAAAATTTAATCAAACCAAACATTTCGAGATTTTACAATTTTTTGTTAACTACCTTAAGGCATGGTTGTAGGGGACTCTTGAGGTGACCGTACTACTACTATGCGAAAAACTGTGAACAAAAATTAAATTATTTCAAAATTAATTGGTATCAAAAGACCCCTACATTAAGGATTTTAGTAACCTTTAAATTTAGTGGTCGGATTCTATATGGGGTTTGAGTTATCCGCGATTTAAAATTTAAAGTGACCCTAAACGGTCCCTTTCGGGGGAATCGAAAATTAGAGGGCAAAATTCGCCCCATTTGTTTAAGGTCGCGGCCGATGAAGTCATCCTTTTTAATTTACACCCCCGATGTTGGCACCCCGCGGTTACTTTTAAATCCCCCTTTTTAGATTACTTATTTTTTTACTTACTTTTTTTCCCGTTTACCAGCTCCGGTATCCCGAAATCCCTTGGCGAACGGGTTGTTGTCGATTTTCAACTGAGTGATCTGCAACAAAAAAGCAAAATCAATAATTTTCGTTGTTTTACGCAACACGTGAAAGAAGAAGAAGAAAAAGTCGAAACTTCTTGTTGTGATGATATGGTGAGTTCTTGAAGGGGTCGTTAATTAGGCTAATTATCTTGAGTCTACGTGCGCTTGGCTAATTGGAAGAAGGCGGCCGTATTCGTATTTCGATTTCTTTTTTTGTTGTTGTTTCTGTTTGGTGTGCGCGCGGTCTACTCTCAACGTTTAATATTCATAAGTCGGTAATTAAACGAGTAATTAACGTGCGGCCGCGTTGTACCGCTGTCGGATTAAATTAAATACCCAGTGCGTCAGCGCCTGCTTGAATAATTCCATAATTAATCGTTACATGCGTTTTGATAATTATTTAATAACTATCATAAAAATGTTAAAATATGTAACACATTTTGTGCGTCGCTTTTCACACACATTATAAAACGTTTAGGGTAACATTAGAAATTGTTAAAAGCCATTAGGAACCATTCCCAAGTGGTATTAGGAGTAATTGCGAATTAGAGAGCCATTCGGAGCAAGTATTGTAATTAAAATATGTAACACATTTTGTATGTCGCTTGTCATACAGATTATAAAACGTTTAAAAACACAAAGGATAACATTAGAAATTGTTAAAAGCCATTAGGAGTAATTCGGAGCTATTCGGAACCAACCCAAAGTGATATTAGGAGTAATTATGAAGAATGATATGATGTATATAATATATATGTCTAACCTAGATGATATCAAGGGTTGATGATATTAAAAAGTGTCTAAAAACTTATATATCATTAATGCTGTTTAAATTGGGTTGATATTATAAAAAAGTGTCAAGTGTCAAAAAGTGTCAGAAGTGTCAAAAAATGTTTAAAATGTTAGATATCATTAAATATTGTTTAAATTGTCGAAAATATTAAAAAGGATTAAATTTGGTTGATGATATCAATGAAAAATGTTAAAATATGTAACACATCTTGTGTGTCGCTTTTTGCACACGTTTAGGAACACAAAGTGTAATATTGGAAATCGTTAAAAGCCATTAGGAGCAATTCGGAGCTATTCGGCATCATTTTAAAGTGATATTAGGAGTAATTGCGAACTAGAGAGCCATTCGGAGCAAATATTGTAATTCCAAAATTGCTTTTAAACTCAATTATGAAGAATTAAAAAGTATTATCATGTCAGCTCGATGTACGATGATATGATGTATATGATATATATGTCTAACCTAGATGATATCAAAAAGTGTCTAAAAACTTATATATCATTAATGCTGTTTAAATTGGGTTGATATTATAAAAAAGTGTCAAGTGTCAAAAAGTGTCAGAAGTGTCAAAAAATGTTTAAAATGTTAGATATCATTAAATATTGTTTAAATTGTCGGAAATATTAAAAAGGATTAAATTTGGTTGATGATATCAATAGAAATGTTAAAATATGTAACACATCTTGTGTGTCGCTTTTTGCGCACATTATAAAACGTTTAGGAACACAAAGGGTAATATTGGAAATCGTTAAAAGCCATTAGGAGCAATTCGGCGCTATTCGGAACCATTTCAAAGTGATATTAGGAGTAATTGCGAATTAGAGAGCCATTCGGAGCAAGTATTGTAATTCCAAAATTGCTTTTAAACTCAATTATTATCATCTCAGCTCGAAGTACGATGATATGATGTATATGATATATATGTCTAACCTAGATGATATCAAAAAGTGTCTAAAAACTTATATATCATTAATGCTGTTTAAATTGGGTTGATATTATAAAAAAGTGTCAAGTGTCAAAAAGTGTCAGAAGTGTCAAAAAATGTTTAAAATGTTAGATATCATTAAATATTGTTTAAATTGTCGGAAATATTAAAAAGGATTAGATTTGGTTGATGATATCAATAAGTGCCAGAAGTGCCAAAAAGTGTCTAAAGAGTTAAATATCGTTAAACATTGTTAAAATTGACAAAAATATTAAAAACTGCTAGATATTGTTTAAAATTGTTTCAAAAGTTAAAGTTTTAAAGTGTCAAAAGTATCAAAAAAAAAAGTTGGTCTCAAAAACTGATTTAGAAGGTGTTAGAAATGTTACAAAGTCAAGAGAGCTTAAATTATTAAAAAAAAGACTGTCAAAAATGTCAGATAACAACAAAAATTGCTCAAAATATCAAAAATAATAAAAAGGGTTGAAAAAGTAAGATGTCAGATATGTTAGAGAAAGTCAGTAATGTTAAAAATTATTGAAAGGTATTAAAAGTGCCAGAAATTTTGAAATTATCAAATATTCCAAAAATTTTAACATCAAAAAATGATTGTGTTGAATTGACAATATCAAAAATATCAGAGCTCTTAAATTGAAAAAAATGTCAGAACTATCAAAAAGAATCAGGTGAAATTAAAAAACGACAGAACTTATTAAATCAAATATGATTGTGTTGGGTTCAAAGTATTAAAAATGTCAAAAACAGTTTGGTAAGTATAAAAATTGTTCGAAACTATCAAAAATGTCAGGTTGAGTTGAGTTCTCAAATTCAATAAATTGTCAGAATTGTCAAAAACAGTCAGGTGTAGCTAAAAAAACGGCAGAAAACATCAAAAACTTAAATATTCTTGGATATATCCAATTTGTGCAGACATCAAAGATGATTGTGTTGGGTTGAGAATGTCAAAAAGTGTCAAAAATGCCAAAAACAGTTAGGTAAGTGTAACACTGCTAAAAATTATCAAAAAGGACAGGTTGAGTTGAATTCTGATGACGCACGGCTAAACCCAAAATTTCTAGTTGTATGTCTAGTATTAGTTCTAATTTTGCACTATCACTAGAACTAACGCAAGACCTAGAACTAGAATTATTCGGGTTTAGCCGTCTTGAGAGACGTGTGGCAAAATCCGAATGATTCTAGTTCTAGGTCTTGTATTAGTTATAGTTTTGTACTATCACTAGAACTAACACTAGACCGAGAACTAGAATCATTCGGATTTAGCCGTCTTAAAAGACGTGCGGCTAAATCCGAATGATTCTAGTTCTAGGTCTAGTGTTAGTTCTAGTTTTACACTAACATTATCACTAGAAGGAACACAAGACCTACAACTAGAATCATTCGTGTTTAGCAATACTGAAAGACGTCTGTCTAAACCCAAATGTTTCTAGACGGTTAACAACATCTAGAATTTTTCTAGTGTAATTTTATAGCTAAAAATAGATTATAGCTAAAACTTAAAAAAAAAAGAATGAAAATAAATGATTTGGTTATTAAACATGCTCGAGCATGTTCCCTCATAATCCTAAGATGCGATGAAATTAATCAGACTTTAAACTGCGCGGCGTCGTAATTAGCCCCCCTAAATAATTAACGTATCTGAAAGCGGCGAGAAAGCGCAANGTCTTGAGAGACGTGCGGCTAAATCCGAATGATTCTAGTTCTAGATCTAGTGTTAGTTATAGTTTTGCACTATCACTAGAACTATCACTAGACCGAGAACTAGAATCATTCGGATTTAGCTGTCTTGAGAGACGTGCGGCTAAATCCGAATGATTCTAGTTCTAGATCTAGTGTTGGTTATAGTTTTGCACTATCACTAGAACTAATACTAGACCGAGAACTAGAATCATTCGGGTTTAGCCGTCTTAAAAGACGTGCGGCTAAATCCGAATGTTTCTAGTTCTTGGTCTAGTGTTAGTTCTAGTTTTACAGTAGCACTATCACTAGAACTAACACAAGATCTAGAACTAGAATCATTCGGGTTTAGCCGTCTTGGGAGACGTGCGGCTAAATCCGAATGATTCTAGTTCTTGGTCTAGTGTTAGTTCTAGTTTTACACAAACATTATCACTAGAAATAACACAAGATTTAGAACTAGAATCATTCATGTTTAGCAATACTGAAAGACGTACGTCTAAACCCAAATGTTTCTAAACGGCTAACAACATCTAGAATTTTTCTAGTGTAATTTTATAGCTAAAAACAGATTATAGCTAAAACTAAACAAAAAAAAAAAGAATGAAAATAAATGATTTGGTTATTAAACATGCTCGAGCATGTTCCCTCATAATCCTAAGATGCGATGAAATTAATCAGACTTTAAACTGCGCGGCGTCGTAATTAGCCCCCCTAAATAATTAACGTATCTGAAAGCGGCGAGAAAGCGNATATCCAATTTGTGCAGACATCAAAGATGATTGTGTTGGGTTGAGAATGTCAAAAAGTGTCAAAAATGCCAAAAACAGCTACGTAAGTGTAACACTGCAAAAAATTATCAAAAAGGACAGGTTGAGTTGAATTCTGATGACGCACGGCTAAACCCAAAATTTCTAGTTGTATGTCTAGTATTAGTTCTAATTTTGCACTATCACTAGAACTAACGCAAGACCTAGAACTAGAATTATTCGGGTTTAGCCGTCTTGAGAGACGTGTGGCAAAATCCGAATGATTCTAGTTCTAGGTCTTGTATTAGTTATAGTTTTGTACTATCACTAGAACTAACACTAGACCGAGAACTAGAATCATTCGGATTTAGCCGTCTTAAAAGACGTGCGGCTAAATCCGAATGATTCTAGTTCTAGGTCTAGTGTTAGTTCTAGTTTTACACTAACATTATCACTAGAAGGAACACAAGACCTACAACTAGAATCATTCGTGTTTAGCAATACTGAAAGACGTCTGTCTAAACCCAAATGTTTCTAGACGGTTAACAACATCTAGAATTTTTCTAGTGTAATTTTATAGCTAAAAATAGATTATAGCTAAAACTTAAAAAAAAAAGAATGAAAATAAATGATTTGGTTATTAAACATGCTCGAGCATGTTCCCTCATAATCCTAAGATGCGATGAAATTAATCAGACTTTAAACTGCGCGGCGTCGTAATTAGCCCCCCTAAATAATTAACGTATCTGAAAGCGGCGAGAAAGCGCAAGAAAGAAGAAGAAACTGGAATTGAACGGCGAAGTGGGAAAGAGATGGGACGTCTTTTCGTGAAGGCCGCGAGTGTCTCTGATAAATGCTTACCGCTCTCCGCAATTATTATAATCAGCCGCTAAACGTCCTGTCAAAGGACGCCGCTTGTGTCGGCGGCTCGCTAAAAAGAGACGCGCGTGCGCACGTTTCTCGGCGTACCGTTTTTTTTACGACCGCGTTTTCCGTACGTGATCGCTTAACGACCTCGTTCACGTTAGAAATAGTAATAGTTTCGCGATCGGCGCCTCCTAGTTGTTCGAATCGACACCCGACATGGCCGTATTTGGAGTAAAAATGAAACACTACCAGTGGCGGAGGGGGTTAATAATAAAAAAAAAATTGTACCCTTAAATTAATATTTGTTATGAATTAAATTAATTAATATAAGTAATATAAAATAAATAAAATTTTTATCAAAAATATTCTTAAATAATACATTTAGATATTTATGTCACTTTTTTTCCAGTGGCGTAGAGGGTATCAAAATTGGACCAAATCACAATAAGTTAACTAAAAAATACCTTATAGAAAACAATAATTTATTATAATATTTATTAAATTTATTAATTTATCATTTTTCAAAAACCCGTAACATTTTTATTCCATTGCCAAAATTGGATTTTATACACTCACCGTATTCAGTAGGTCATTCCGCACATTTTGATACCAAGCAGAACGTATTATGACGAATATTTTCTATTTTATTTAATCTTTTCCGGCTTTATGTAAAATCTCCCGAAATTCTCTATTTTGTACGGGTTTTTATCTGGTTGCATGAAAATCCCTGATTTATTATTATCTTTCAAATTATATATTGAGTATGCTTTAAACCTCAGAGTGACATTGAGATTGACGATTTTTAACATTTTCCTTTTTGAATTTATCTCAGCCTATCCTTTTTTGACAGTTTCTAGCAGTTTTTGACAGTTTTGACACTATCAACCCAACACAATCATTAGTAAATGTAAAGTTTTGACGTTTTTTGCTGCTTTTTAAGTATATTTGACTTTTTTGACAATTCTAACATTTTTTGAATTTAAGAACTGAACTCAACCCGACATTTGTGATAGTTTCTAGCAGTTTTTATGCTTATCTAACTGTTTTTGACGCTTTTTGACAATATCAACCCAACACAATCATCTTTGTTATCTTCAGAATTTTGATATTTTCAAGGATATGTAAGTTTATGATGTTTTTTGCCACTTTTTAACTTCACCGGACTTTTTTTTGATATTTCTGACACTTTTTGAACTTTAGAAGCCAACTCAACTTGACAATTTTGACAGTTTCTAGTAGTTTTTATGCTTACCAGCTGCTTTTGAAATTTTTGACACCTTTTAACACCATTAACCCAACACAATCATCTTTGATGTCTTCACAATTTTTATATTTCCAATAATTTTTAAGTTTTTGATGTTTCCTGCCACTTTTATAACTACACCTGACTCGTATTGGCAGTTCTGACATTTTTTGAATTTATAAACTCAACGCAATCTGACATATTTGATACTTTTTGGCAGTTCTTATGCTTACCTAACTGATTTTGACATTTTTGACACATTATGACATTGTTAACCCAACACAATCATATTTGATATCTACACAATTTTGATTTTTTTCAAGGATTTGTAAGTTATTGCTGTTTTCTGTCACTTTTTAACTACACCAGACACTTTTTGACAACTGCCACATTTTTTAAATTTAAGAACTCAACTCAACATGTCCTTTTTGATAGTTTTTAGCAGTGTTTACACTTAACTAACTGTTTTTGGCATTTTTGACATTTTTTGATATTCTGAACTCAACACAATCATCTTTGATGTCTACACAAATTGGATATTTCTAAGAACATTTAAGATTTTGATGTTTTCTGAAATTTTTTAACTACACCTGACTGTTTTTGACAATTCTGACAATTTATTAAATTTGAGAACTCACCTCAACCTGACATTTTTAGCCGTCTTAAGAGACGTGCGGCTAAATCCGCATGATTCTAGTTCTAGGTCTTGTGTTAGTTCTAGTGATAGTGTAAAACTAGAACTAACACTAGACCGAGAACTAGAAACATTCGGATTTAGCCGCACGTCTTTTAAGACGGCTAAACCCGAATGATTCTAGTTCTAGGTCTTGTGTTAGTTCTAGTGATAGTGCTAGTGTAAAACTAGAACTAACACTAGACCTAGAACTAGAAACATTCGGGTTTAGCCGCACGTCTCTCAAGACGGCTAAACCCGAATGATTCTAGTTCTAGGTCTTGTGTTAGTTCTAGTGATAGTGCTAGTGTAAAACTAGAACTAACACTAGACCTAGAACTAGAAACATTCGGGTTTAGCCGCACGTCTCTCAAGACGGCTAAACCCGAATGATTCTAGTTCTAGGTCTTGTGTTAGTTCTAGTGATAGTGCTAGTGTAAAACTAGAACTAACACTAGACCTAGAACTAGAAACATTCGGGTTTAGCCGCACGTCTCTCAAGACGGCTAAACCCGAATGATTCTAGTTCTAGGTCTTGTGTTAGTTCTAGTGATAGTGCTAGTGTAAAACTAGAACTAACACTAGACCTAGAACTAGAAACATTCGGGTTTAGCCGCACGTCTCTCAAGACGGCTAAACCCGAATGATTCTAGTTCTAGGTCTTGTGTTAGTTCTAGTGATAGTGCTAGTGTAAAACTAGAACTAACACTAGACCTAGAACTAGAAACATTCGGGTTTAGCCGCACGTCTCTCAAGACGGCTAAACCCGAATGATTCTAGTTCTAGGTCTTGTGTTAGTTCTAGTGATAGTGCTAGTGTAAAACTAGAACTAACACTAGACCTAGAACTAGAAACATTCGGGTTTAGCCGCACGTCTCTCAAGACGGCTAAACCCGAATGATTCTAGTTCTAGGTCTTGTGTTAGTTCTAGTGATAGTGCTAGTGTAAAACTAGAACTAACACTAGACCTAGAACTAGAAACATTCGGGTTTAGCCGCACGTCTCTCAAGACGGCTAAACCCGAATGATTCTAGTTCTAGGTCTTGTGTTAGTTCTAGTGATAGTGCTAGTGTAAAACTAGAACTAACACTAGACCTAGAACTAGAAACATTCGGGTTTAGCCGCACGTCTCTCAAGACGGCTAAACCCGAATGATTCTAGTTCTAGGTCTTGTGTTAGTTCTAGTGATAGTGCTAGTGTAAAACTAGAACTAACACTAGACCTAGAACTAGAAACATTCGGGTTTAGCCGCACGTCTCTCAAGACGGCTAAACCCGAATGATTCTAGTTCTAGGTCTTGTGTTAGTTCTAGTGATAGTGCTAGTGTAAAACTAGAACTAACACTAGACCTAGAACTAGAAACATTCGGGTTTAGCCGCACGTCTCTCAAGACGGCTAAACCCGAATGATTCTAGTTCTAGGTCTTGTGTTAGTTCTAGTGATAGTGCTAGTGTAAAACTAGAACTAACACTAGACCTAGAACTAGAAACATTCGGGTTTAGCCGCACGTCTCTCAAGACGGCTAAACCCGAATGATTCTAGTTCTAGGTCTTGTGTTAGTTCTAGTGATAGTGCTAGTGTAAAACTAGAACTAACACTAGACCTAGAACTAGAAACATTCGGGTTTAGCCGCACGTCTCTCAAGACGGCTAAACCCGAATGATTCTAGTTCTAGGTCTTGTGTTAGTTCTAGTGATAGTGCTAGTGTAAAACTAGAACTAACACTAGACCTAGAACTAGAAACATTCGGGTTTAGCCGCACGTCTCTCAAGACGGCTAAACCCGAATGATTCTAGTTCTAGGTCTTGTGTTAGTTCTAGTGATAGTGCTAGTGTAAAACTAGAACTAACACTAGACCTAGAACTAGAAACATTCGGGTTTAGCCGCACGTCTCTCAAGACGGCTAAACCCGAATGATTCTAGTTCTAGGTCTTGTGTTAGTTCTAGTGATAGTGCTAGTGTAAAACTAGAACTAACACTAGACCTAGAACTAGAAACATTCGGGTTTAGCCGCACGTCTCTCAAGACGGCTAAACCCGAATGATTCTAGTTCTAGGTCTTGTGTTAGTTCTAGTGATAGTGCTAGTGTAAAACTAGAACTAACACTAGACCTAGAACTAGAAACATTCGGGTTTAGCCGCACGTCTCTCAAGACGGCTAAACCCGAATGATTCTAGTTCTAGGTCTTGTGTTAGTTCTAGTGATAGTGCTAGTGTAAAACTAGAACTAACACTAGACCTAGAACTAGAAACATTCGGGTTTAGCCGCACGTCTCTCAAGACGGCTAAACCCGAATGATTCTAGTTCTAGGTCTTGTGTTAGTTCTAGTGATAGTGCTAGTGTAAAACTAGAACTAACACTAGACCTAGAACTAGAATCATTCGGATTTAGCCGCACGTCTTTCAAGACGGCTAAATCCGAATGATTCTAGTTCTAGGTCTTGTGTTAGTTCTAGATCTTGTGTTAGTTTTAGTGATAGTGTAAAACTAGAACTAACACTAGATCTAGAACTAGAATCATTCGGATTTAGCCGCACGTCTTTCAAGACGGCTAAACCCGAATGATTCTAGTTCTCGATCTTGTGTTAGTTCTACAGTGTGTTAATTAATAATCGTACCCGACTTTATCATTACAAGTATGCAACCAACATGACAATAGTCGTATTGCAATACGCATATTGTAATATTGGTTGCATACTTGCCTCAAAAAAAAAATTGAAAGTGATTTTTTCTACTTACTTTTTCGTTTTGGTACGCTGTTACTGCGATAAATTCGGTTTCCTTGAAGACGTACGTCCGAAACGTTGAGTATGGTAGTTTTAGGATGTCGTTTGCTCTGACGAGGTGGAACCGAGGTTGGTATTTGTGCATTGAGTTTAATATCGTCTGGAACATAAGAATAAGTAAATCTTATTAAAAAAAAATCTTTTTTTTATTGATCTTTTTGATTAATGTTGAAATATGTAAAAAAAGGGGGGCGATATCTAAATTTTTGCGATATTTTGAGTCGAAGAAAAAAAAATTAAAGCGGGCGAGACGGAAACTGACAGCTTTATGCAATATTCATGCCCGTGAAGGACTTGTCCGTCTCTTCTTTCTCTTTGTGCTTATACGGCGTGTGCTTTTTAGAATAACGAGGTCTCGCGGATTTTTTTAAAAAACGTCGTTTTTGATACTTATTGCGATTTCTGTCGAATCGCTCCGATTTGAATGAACGAGCGAGCGAAATCTTTCTTTTTTTGAAAGGATAAAAAAAGATAGAAAGCGTGTCAGACCTCGGTTTTTGGGGCTCCTCGGTTCCTCACGGTTTACTTACTTGCATCTTAAACAAAAGAGAAAATACTTTAAAATTCATAATCAAAATCGTTTTAATTTTTATTAAATTTAAAAAAAAAATAATAATAATAACGAGAAGACCGTCTTGGATGATTTGGGAGGAAAAGAAAGGGAAAAAAGACGCGAAATGAAATGCGTGTTGCGTGATCTCCTCTTTTTCAGTTTTTACGACCGAAAGGCATCGTTTTCGCCGTAATCCAGAGGTGGTCCGCTAATTAATAAGCCGCGGGATGGCGCGACGGTCGCGACGGTTGCGGCATCCGGTCGGTCGGCTTTGATCGCGAAAATATAATCAACATAAACAAGTCGCGCCGATATTAAAATCGTCGTCTTCGTCGTCTTCGGCGCAACACACACTCATATTTATATTCCTCGCCGGTTTTGTGCATCGCAATTATCAAGTCATCTCTTGTTGGGGGCCCGAAACCGCGGTCTCTCTGCATAATTCGAACATTTGGATGCCGCGACGCGCCTCACCCCACCCAACCAACTTACTTAGACTCTTCTTTCGCCTCCTCTTACTTATATTCCTTCAACGAAGGAAAACTGGATGAATTGCTCTATTTGAAGCGACCCGCCGACGACAAACTTCTCTCCTTCTCTCACGTAGCGAAGAAGGAGGACTCGCGTACCAAAGAGTCGAGGATGAGGTGTGATCCGAATGTTAAGGCCGCTTTTGATTTAGTGCTTGCGTCGTTAGCGCGCAAGTGATTTTTGACACGATACGTGACGGCGTTCGTTATTGTCCAATTACGCCCCTCTCCACTTTAAAGTGGACTTTCAAACTCCCGAGAAGAACTACATCCGTGAGAAACTTACTTACGATCCATAACTGCGATTAACTCGGAATTTTCGGCACATTTAACACCCTGAAGATGTCACAACCCAACCGAAACTCTGTACTCTGTACAGGGTGGTTCAAATTCGATGTCCGAATAACTTAGCTGATATCTTCCTTATTATTAGAGATAGCCAAAAACTAAACGCACCACTTGAAAGCTTCAATCTTTCTCTATCTAAAAGCACCGCGCTGCACTTAAAATAGCTCAAAATTACCAAACTTCAAGGAATTGTGCGATTGTTATGAAACCGAATTTTAAAAAACTGTTATCACAGTCAGAAAGGGCGCTCCTTCAGCTATCTTAATCCGGGATTTCGTCGGTCAATATCTATCCGCGTCATGCTTAAATCACCCTTAATGTCCACCCCTACACGCAGAAACGCTTAAATACCCTTCTTCTAAACAACTTTCTTATTTGATTGGGAGAAAACTCTAGAAACATATCTATCTTATCGAAAATTTCTTGCTCTTTCTAGTGGTGTATAATACGTATAATGCATTTTTGGCCAAAAACTGCGAAATTCACATTCTATTCTTAAGCCCTCTAGCAGAAAAACAAAAGACGATAGCGCTATGAGGTTTCCGGCATTAGCAGTTTCTCGAAAAACGAGATCATGACATGTCAGCTACTTTTCTTCTAACTCTTATAGTTTTCGAGTTAGCCTATTCGGACATCGAATTTGAACCACCCTGTACAGAGCGTTCAAATTCG
>NW_019280541.1:176716-189575 GCF_000648695.1 Onthophagus taurus
TCAAGACGGCTAAACCCGAATGATTCTAGTTCTAGGTCTTGTGTTAGTTCTAGTGATAGTGCTGGTGTAAAACTAGAATTAACACTAGACCGAGAACTAGAAACATTCGGATTTAGCCGCACGTCTTTCAAGACGGCTAAACCCGAACGATTCTAGTTCTAGGTCTTGTGTTAGTTCTAGTGATAGTGCAAAACTAGAACTAACACTATACCTACAACTAGAATCATTCGGGTTTAGCCGCACGTCTCTCAAGACGGCTATTAGACGGCGATTAAGTAATCAATGTGTTAAGAAAATTTCACTAAATAATAATAATTTATCGTTTACTTAATTCTTATAGATACAAATACTCAATTCGCTTCAAACTTAATTAATTATCGCTGGTATATTAAATCTTAACACATAATGGGTAATCGAAGTGTTAAGTTATATATGAATACATCTTTATAATTACTAAGTGTATACATTTTCGGTTATTTTTTAAGAAATATTTTTGGGGTATTACAAAAATTTCAATCAAACACTCAATATATTAATTAAATAGTCAATGTGTTAAGAAAATATCAATAAATAATGATACTTTATCGTTCGCTAATTATTATAGATATAATAGATCGTCTATTAGTTTAAAATTTAATTATTATTATCGCTATATGAGATCTTAGCACGCAATAGGTAGTCAAAGTGTTAAAAAAAATTGAGGATTCATCTTTGCTTCAATAATATAGTGTAAATGAAATAAATTCAATAAAATTAAATGAATTATTACTAAAAGATATTTGATCATATTTGGTAGTTAATGTGTTAAGTAATGTATGAATAAATTGTTATAATTTCAAAATAGATCATTATATTTTGTTGATATTCAAAAATTTTCGATTTAACGCTTATAATATATGAATTAAGTAGTCAATGCGAATTACTTTACATTACCGTACTGTTCAGAGGGAAATTAAGATATCTTTGTACTAATATATTGGGTAAACAAGCGAAAATTTCGAAAAATTTTTCAAACGAAATTTGTTTCTGATTCGATTCTAAACAAAATTGATTTAATAAATTTCTTGATGGAACCTTTGATTATGAAAATATAAATAAAAACGATATGACCGATTATATCGGATATACAAAATATAAAAATCTATGGTCGTCCGAAACACATTAACCGTAAATCTAGCCCGTAGAACAAACGAACATCGATCAAACAAACGAACGCGGCGAAACTAAAAGCGACGCGATGGTGCCGCGACCAAATATTGTCCCAAGTATTAGCCGGGAGGGCTCCCGAGAGCGCGCCCCCTCGTTTTGTTTACTTGAAACAAAGATAAAAAACGCGGAGAGGACAGCCGAACTTAATCGAATTTTCGTGTTACTACTGCATAACCAAACTTATTTCTTTTTTTTTTTGTTCAACTTTTTTTGGTTGAAGTTTTTTTAACACCATATAGATAGTAGGTCAGACGAAAGGATGGATGAATTAATCCCCAGCTGCGATTTTTATTAGAGTAATGTTTTAAAAGTGACGTTAAAGCTAAACTATAGAGACCATTAGAAAGCTTCCGGACATCTTTAAAGTCCCCTAGTTTATTACTAGAAGTAAAACTAACACTATACCTAGAACTAGAAACATTCGGGTTTAGCCGTCTTGAGAGACGAACGGCTAAACCCGAATGATTCTAGTTCTAGGTATAGTGTTAGTTCTAGTGACAGTATCAAGTAGTGCTAGTAAGCACTAGATGGTGCTAGATTGTATGTTGTTATTGAACTAAAACTAGAATTAACACTAGACCTAGAACTAGAAAGTTTCGGGTTTAGCGTGCGTCTTCAGAAACTTTCTAGTTCTAGTGTTAGTTCTAGTTTTGTTTGTTATTCGGCGCCACATTGTTGTATATCTTTATTAAACTGACACACTAGACTTAGAACTAGAACTAGAACTCTCACACTTTATAGTTAATGTGTTAAGTAATATACAAATAAATCTTTATAATTTGAAAATAGATGATAAGTTTAAGAAAAAATCATCTATTTTCAAATTATAAAGATTGATTTGTATTTTACTTAACACATTAACTATAAAGTGTGTTATAACCAAATTTCTTTTAATAATAGTTCTATGATGTCGAAATTTCCAAAATTAAACTTATTTATGCTTATATGTAATATTTATATCTATAAAAATTAGTAAACCATAAATTACTATTATTTATGAATATTTTCTTAACACATTGACTACTTAATCAATATAATATAAGATTTAGATTGAAATTTATAAAATATCTCAAATATTTTTCTCGCAATATTTCCAAAAATTGATCTATTTTGAAATTATCAAGAATTATTGATATATTACGTAACACATTAACTGCTAAATATGAGTGTTATGCATAAATTTATTTTAATAATGATTTTACAATGTCAAAATTTATAAAATTTAACTCATTTACGCCTGTATTAATGAAAAAAAGTAAAATCTTCAATTTTATTTTAACACATTAACTACCCATTGAATGTTAAGATCTAATATAAGCAATAATCAATTAAATTTGAAACAAATACGATATCTATATCTATACAAATTTAGTAAACGATAAATTATTATTATCTATGCATATTTTCTTAACACATTGATTACTCAATCAATATAATATAAGTGTTAGATTGAAATTTTTTTTATATTCCAAAAATATGACTCAAAATTTAACTAAAAAATCATTTATTTTCAAATTATAAAGATTTATTTATATATTACTTAACACATTAACTATAATGTGTGAGAGTTATAACCAAATTTCTTTTAATAATAGTTCTATGATGTCGAAATTTCCAAAATTAAACTTATTTATGCTTATTTTAATGAAAAAAAGGAAACAATTTGAAACTAATGTAATATTTATATCTATAAGAATTAGTAAACCATAAATTACTATTATTTATGAATATTTTCTTAACACATTGATTACTTAATCAATATAATATAAGATTTAGATTGAAATTTATAAAATATCTCAAAATTTTTTCTCAAAATATTTCCAAAAATTGATCTATTTTGAAATTATCCAAAATTATTGATATATCACGTAACACATTAACTGCTAAATATGAGCGTTATGCATAAATTTATTTTAATAATGATTTTACAATGTCAAAATTTATAAAATTTAACTCATTTACGCCTATATTAATAAAAAAAAGTAAAATCCTCAATTTTATTTTAACTCATTAACTACCCATTGAATGTTAAGATCTAATATAAGCAATAATCAATTAAATTTGAAGCAAATACAATATTGAAGCAAAATATTTCTCAAAATTTAACTAAAAAATCATCTATTTTTAAATTATTATAAAGATTTATTTGTATTTTACTTAACACATTAACTATAAAGTGTGAGATAACGTTCTATGATATCGAAATTTTCAAAATTAAACTTATTTATGCTTATATTATATGAAAAATTAAAACCAAAAAAAATAGGAAAACAAAAAATACCATTATTTATGAATATTTTCTTAACACATTAACTAATTAATCAATATAATATGAGATTTAAATAGAAATTTATAAAATATCTCAAAAATTTTTCTCACAATATTTCCAAAAATTGATCTATTTTGAATTTATAAAGAGTTATTGATAAATTACTTAACACTTTAACTACCAACTATGAGAATTGTATCTAAATTTATTTTAGTAACGATTTTACAATATCAAAATTTAACTCATTTAAGTTATATTAATAAATGTAGTCATCGATTTTATGTTAACACATTGATTACCATATGTTAGAAACCCCTTAAATAAGTTATAATATGATTTTTAATAATTAATTTAATAATTACAAAGTACTAAGCTCATGTAGAGGAGATGTGAGAAATATCTAAGAAGCCACTCTCGACCTAACTATACTAATTGCTTGGAAAAACGTCTTATTTGAACGACTTTTAGTTCTGTGACATGGTGTCCACGTTGGGATCACATCGAATGTGTGATTTTGAATAAAGTTACTAAAAATCACTTTCTACATCGATGCACACTTCACTACTTAGGTTGTATGCCAGTTTTAGGTTCTATGAGAAACATTGTTAAATTGCTTTCTAAATCATTTAATCACTGCCTCGGCAAGGAATACATACTTTTTTGTGTCTGAGCTTTTTGAGTGGAGAAAACCTCAAAATTCAAATTTTTGCCTCGGCAGCATTACTGAAGTTGAAAAATAACTTCTGAATAACTCATTGGTATAAAGAAAAGTTCTGATGTTTATTTTTAAACAAGTACTCTTCATTGTCTTAACTACACTGTGTATATTTTTCATCTCGAACTAGAAGCCTCGATTTTTAATTGATTCATTAATAGTATTGGAAAATCTTTACTGATCGATTTCAAAATACTTGAGCCACTGCCTCGGCAAAGAAATGACACAATCACTACTTCGACTATATAGCAAAAAAGTGAAAATAGGATAAAGGAAATTGTGAAAGTAAGAAATAATTAGATGATTGTCACGGTTCAATATCCTCCACATTTCTTCTTCAGTAATTTCGCAATAAATTTCCTCAATTAAGAATCAGTTAATCTTAAGATAATCGGCGATATCTAGATTTTACCCCTATTTATCAAAGAACAACCTTAAAACCAAAAACTTTCTTTCCGAAGAGTTCATAAAAGGTCGTAAAACAGGGTGGGTGTAAATATTTGTCGGTCCAGTCCTTTTTTTTTGTTGTTGAACTTTCGGCGACCCCCACGTGAGATGCGACCACGCTCCTGCTCATCCACAATGTTCTGTGGACAGATCAATCAAGAATTAGGGCGACGCACCGGTTACTTCTGTAGCATCCTCGGCCTTTCGGGGCCTTTTGTAATCCATCAGCCGTGAAAATATTAGGCCCGTCTTGTTCTCGGGGGGTAGGCGAGTTTTTTTTTGTTTCTCCACAAGGACCCCGATAACTCCGTTCAGATCTGGACCACTGGCCCGGAAGGTCAAAGGAGACCGCGTCAAGAGCAGATTCTCCTCTCGTTTTGTATTATACTAAGTGGGTCCGATCCCGGGGATTAAACCCCTTCTTCTTTAAGATTAACTTAATCTAAAAGGAGATACACTTTTTTCATCTTTTTTATTTTTGTGTTAAGTTAAAAAATTCCTATTGTTCTTGGAAACGCTAAAACTACGGCGTTCCCGATAGGGGGTCGGGTTCACGAACAGAAATAAAAATCAACCCCCCGCCGAAAGGTTTCACCCCCGGGGGACATCAAAGAAACAGTTAAACCCGCAATTTATAGACTCTAACTGTCGAAGGATTTAACACCTGCGAAATAAAAGTATTATATATATTTTATGTATGTATAATGTAAGAAAAATAAATTCCCCCTCCCCCTCCCCTTAAAACTTTGGCGTCATCTCTTCATCACGGCAACCGCGATTATTTACCATCGGACCACCCAAACGATGCGCAATGCGCGATTATCTCCGAACGGGAGACGGTGCGGGTTGAAGGGGATTAGAAATAGTTGGTGGGGGAATAAATAGGCGGGGTCGATGGCGTGGCTAAAACGGAGCTTCGGCAACGTCGCGATTTTCCCTCTCCGTCCAACGAGGCATGCGCCTTCGAAGCGGAGAGTTCGGAGCGACGATATCGTCTTTTTTGTTTTAATTTTGTTTTTTTTTTTTTGTGTTGTGTGTGGTGTTCTCTCTCTGACGCGCGCTTAATTTGTAAAACAAATAGGCGACCTCTCGAGGGGGGCCGGGCGAAATCGGCGCGCTTTTGTTTTCTCTTCTTCTCCGATGATCGAGACGACCGGCGTCAGCGTCCTCGTGCTCGTTTTTCGGCGGACGTGGCGGCACCGCGGCGGGGCGCCCCCTCTCGCTTATACGTCCAAAGTCAATCGTGATTTAATTTTTTTTTTGTCTCCCGAAAGGTTTTGAATGAAATTTGTTGATAATTCTTGGTGGAGAGAGAGGGAAGGATTTGCGTAGGTTGCCTTCTAGATTCGGCGGGTCGCGTTTCGATTAATGTCGGACAAATGCCGATCGGGCATTAACATACACAGGCACAGACGCGCCGATTTGTAACAATTGCCGGATTTGCATACGCCGGCGGTTGGCGGCACTGCGGTCACCCGACACAACACACACACACTCACCACGGCAAATTAAATTACACGACACGGGTGGCGAGTTATTTGCATAAACGGCAACCAGCCGCCGGGGACTCCCCACCGATTTTCGACAAATCAACCCAGATTTCCGAAACAACGTATGTCTTTTCGCCATTTTCATTAATTTCTTAATACCCTCGGTGGTGTCCTCGTTACATTATGTTCCTTTTATCTTTAAGGGTGATCAGCAGCGCCAACATCAAAGAAGCCATAACGTTTTTACGAGTGACCCGTTTCGTATATAAGTATGTATAGTGGATGCATAGTAATGCGGCGTGTCGGTGTGGTCATCGGCCCGCCTCGATCTGGGTGGTTATCTGCCGGTCGAGTGGCAAACTAAAGACACCGGTTTTACATTAAGACCGTCCCGCTATCTACCCGGCTACTGTGTAGATTAAATTCGTATCCCCCCAGTTCGTTTTAACACCCCGACTATACCTTTAAATCGCCTCCACAACTAAACGCGGTCCAACCAAAGTGTTTCTCTTTTTTTTTTACTTTTATTTAATCTTTTTTGAAATTCTTTTTTTGTTACGAGGCGATAAAACGGCACTCACCCAACGAATGAGAGAAAAAAATGAAAATTGTTTTAAGAAACAACAAACGAAAGTGTTTTATGGCCGAGGCGCCATCTTCGCGAAGGGCGGCAATTAGAGAAGACGCGCTAAACGGCACCGTAAATACGGTACAAAAGAAATGGGAAAAAAGGTCTCTTTCGGTGACCAAGAACCAATCTTGGCGCCGGCGGCGCGCGTGTAATGCGCCCGGATGAGCCGCTGCTAATCCTGCGGGAAAGAAGTGTTAAGTAAACTGGATTTGCGTGCCGACCTCACTCACGTAGGGATTGCCCGTAGTAAGCCCTTTAACTCAATTATAAGCTCTCCGTTGCACGCTATTATGTCGAACTACTGTTTTGTAAAGGGACTTACATCTTTCGCTATGTATTTATAGAAATAACTCAAAAAAAAAATCATATTGCGCCTGATCATGGCTAAAGATCAAGAAACTAGTAGCTGCATCATGGATTATTTGTTCTGGTCCATCACAACATCGACAAATTCCATATGTTCAGCGACTTCAAGTCCATTTAATACAAGCCAAACTATATCATGTCCTGTATAGGTACTACATCCCATAGTTACAATGAAGAACGTCAGATAGTGTATTTTACGGACTTTGATGATTCTTTCTTCACGGTATAGGTTGATTTTTAAGGAAGAAATGTGTTGATGGTTTCTGACAATTGTCAACGTTTTACCCATATACGGGGTGTAAAAAGAAATTTATGTTTTTTCTTCTAATTTTGCAACACCCTGTGGAATTTATCAGAAAGAACCGCTACATTCCATTTACATTACGTTAGAATGGCAACCCTTCTCTACATTTTCGTTCAAGAATCATCTGGATATCTCTTTTATCAAGGAAGATACACATTTTTTAACCCTTTGCACTCGTATGTCGCCGTACAGGCGGCACACCATGTTAAACGCGCCTGAAAATGATAGTTTGGATAGTGATAATATTAGTGAAGAAAGTGACTCTAGTAGTGGTAGTGATATTATAGTTACTAAAAGACAGAGAACCATACCTTTACCATCAAGTTCAAGCAGCAGTGTAGAAGACGAGAATATAACACAACGTGGTAATTTTGGTCCATGGCAGGACGTCACATGCCACGATCAGGTACCAGACAGGATTCTATTTATTTCTGGGGATAAAATGGTAGGACCACAAATTCCAGATACTTGTACAAAACTCATAGATTTTTTCAAGCTCTTTTTTACCGATGAGCTAATAATAAAAATAGTGGAACAATAACAAATAACTACGCTAGACATAAAATAGCACAGAAGAGGTTGTCAAAACGTTCTACATGGCACACGTGGGTAAAGTTTACCGCATTTATTGGGGTTGTCCTAAATATGGGTCCGATAACCGTATCTAATATCCATGAGTATTGGTCACAACAGTTTAATGCCAAAATACTTTTTTTTAATAGTATATTTAGAAGAGAACGATTTTTACAAATTTTTTGGATGCTCCACGATCCAAATGACCAAACTCTTAGGGCTCGAACTCAGAAAGTCAGTCACTATTTAGATTATTTGGACAAACAATTCAAAGAACATTTTGTTCCATCAAGAGAGATATCGGTAGACGAATCTGTTGTTGGATTAAAGAGTAAAATTAGTTTTTTAACTTACAACCCTAACGAGCCTACGAAATGGGGGATAAGAATTTATGTAATGGCGGATGCTAACACCAGGTATGTTTATTCGATACTATACGAGCTTGCCACTAGTAGAAGAGTTGTTAAAACTAAATGTTCATTTGACAAATAAACCGCAAATTTATACCTGATTCTATCAAAAAACCAACATTTGCCGAAGATAACACATTTGCATGCAGATCAGGTAATTTGATGTTATTGGCATGGAAAGATAAAAGGGTCGTCACCACACTTACTTCGTGGGATATTTCAGGAACACAGCCTATCAACAGAAGAGTACGTGGAGGTAACTTACAAGTTGTAAATAAGCCAATTATGGGAGGTGTCGACCGCGCAGACTCTTATTCAGTTTTTTGTTTCCTGAGGAAGTCTTTGAAGTGGTGGCGAAAGTTATTTTTCTGGGAACTCGAAATGTCCAGTGTCAATGCATATTTATTATATGAAATTTCACAACGGGGCCAAAACAAAAAACCAATGACACATCTAAAGTTTGTTCGGGAAACTTTCGGCAGGGGTTCAAAACTTCTGGCAGACCATCATCTGTAGATACAAAACAGTGGCTAAATGGTAAATTACATATTTTACGCCAAAATGATGGGAAGAAAAAAAGACTGTGCGGTATGTTCTAACCGTAAAGTACAAGGCGGCAGACGGGAAACTAGGTATATTTGTGACACTTGCACTCGTAAGCCTGGACTACATATTGGTGACTGGTTCGAACGGTACCATACACTACAACATTATAAAACGTAATTTTTTTGTAATTTTAAAGTTGATTCTTTGGGTTATTAAGTGTTTATTTGACATGAACCGTATTTCAAGACATTTAAACCGCGATGAGTGTGTTGAGGCAGTTACTTTAGCCAATGAAGGAATAAGTGAAATAGGCTTGAGATTAGGAGTTTCTCCTACAGCAATATCACGTGCCGTTCAACGATTCATCAAGAGACAAATGATCATACAAGACGACCTGGACAAGGAAGAAGGAGAGTCACAACACTACGCCAAGATCGTTTTATTAGACTTCGTGCTTTAAGGGAACGTTTTGTTACAATGAGAAACTTACAGATACATTTCATAATATTCGAATTAGTACTAACACTGTACAAAGGCGTCTCGCCGAAGGTGATTTGCATGCAAGGATTCCTGCCAGAGCACCAAATTTAAACGCAAATCATCGTAGAAGGAAATTCCAATTTGCCAGAGAACATCTTGACTGGAATGCTAATGACTGGGAACAAGTACTGTTCACAGATGAATCAAGGTTTTGTTTATACAGCTCAGATAGTGCAATATACGACCGACAACTTTATTTAATGGAGGATCTGTAATGGTTTGGGGTGGAATTTCGCTTACAGCACGAACAGACCTTGTTTCTTTGCGAAGAGGTTCATTAACAGGTATATTACATTTTATCGGAACACGTGGTACCCTTTGCTCCTTACATAGGAAATAATTTTTTATTAATGCATGATAATGCAAGACCTCATGTTGCCTATACGGTCCGTGACTATTTGGTACACGAACCATGGACTGGCCACCCTGCAGCCCTGATTTCAATCCAATAGAGAATTTATGGGATAATATTGATCGTCAGTTAAGGGGCCGACATCCACCACCTATATTTTTGGACGACGTTGAGAGGATGGTAAGAGAGGTTTGGGATGCAATTGATCAAGATCAAATTCGACGCTTGATTTTAACTATGCCTCGTCGCTGTGAAGAACTGATACGGAAATACACGTTATTAGGTGATTTTGAGAGAATTGATTAAGAATTATGTAGTGTTTTTTAGTTTTCACTTACTTGTTTAAAATGTAAATAAAAATTCGTTACATTTAAACTTCACTACAACATATGCCTGGAAAAGAATAAACCTACACAACTGCTTTAATAAGTGATCCAAGATATTGCAGCAACAATGATCCTTCCCTTCAGAAATAGCATAAAGTAGCATTTATTCACATATTTTCTTAGCAAACTTAGGTTGTGACACTTTTTTATACCGGGTATTGTAGTGATGTAGTGATAAGTTATAAGCTTGAATATAAATAACTTCCGGACATCCAAAATTCCAAATCCTACGCTGTAATACATACTGTAGTAAATTCCATAGCGTAGCCACGACTCTACCAAACAATGCTACAATGTCTTCTACAATCCATCAAAGCTAATCAAATATTTTTATTATGTCACTTTCTGCCTTAGCCTTCACCCCTTCCTATGTTGAATCTGAGTATACAACAACTATAACAGCTGTTCATACAGGGTGTGTCAACAAAACTTCCTTTTTTTTTAATTGTGCGCCATTTAATCAGTTGATGTCGTAGCGGAGCGCTAGTGGTCACGTTCAAGAGGGTGCACTATAAAGTTTTGTTCCGACATAGTTCAGGCGCCATAATGATGGCGCCTGAACATACATGCTATTGCCGAGACAGTCGCTAAAGTGTATATGGTATTAATATTATTAAAAACTGAGACAGCAAAACTGCCGAGGCAGTAGTTAAAGTGTATAAGTATTAATAGTATTAAGAACCGAGGCAGCAAAGCTGCCGAGGCAGTAGCTAAAGTGTATATAGTATTAATATTATTGAAAACCGAGGCAGCAAAGCTGCCGAGGCAGGAACTGTATTTTTTAGATATGTAAGTATATTACTATATAGAATATTAACAATATTATTAAAAACCGAGGCAAGAACGTGGCCGAAGCAGTAGCTAAAGTGTATATAGTATTAATATTATTAAAAACCGAGGCAGGAACGCTGCCGAGGCAGTAGCTAAAGTGTATATAGTATTAATATTATTGAAAACCGAGGCAGCAAAGCTGCCGAGGCAGGAGCTGTATTTTTTTGATATGTGAGTATATTACTATATATAATATTAACAATATTATTAAAAACCGAGGCAGGAACGTGGCCGAAGCAGTAGCTAAAGTGTATATAGTATTAATATTATTAAAAACCGAGGCAGGAATGCTGCCGAGGCAGTAGCTAAAGTGTATATAGTATTAATATTATTGAAAACCGAGGCAGCATAGCTGCCGAGGCAGGAGCTGTATTTTTTTGATATGTGAGTATATTACTATATATAATATTAACAATATTATTAAAAACTGAGGCAGGAACGCTGCCGAGGCAGTAGCTAAAGTGTATATAGATATTATTAAAAACCGAGGCAGGAACGCTGCCGAGGCAGTAGCTAAAATGTATATAGTATTAATATTATTGAAAACCGAGGCAGGAGCTGTATTTTTTAGATATGTGAGTATATTACTATACAGGTAATTCAAATTCGACCCCCACCATTGGAATCTCAGAAACCATAAGAGATACAAAAATGGTTAAATGGGGGCAAAGTTGCGTATCTTCGAGCTCATCATTTTTCAACTAAATTTGTGGATCTAGCAGTTTTAGTTTTTAAAATATGGCCGAAAAACAAAAATCGTTTTTTGCCTATAACTCCTTTATTTTTAATTTTTTCGAGAATCTGAAAAAAACATTCTTAAGGCAACTTTTTATAAAAAATGTCATGACATAACTAGAAATTTTTTCCGACGTTTCGTTTTCGTGAAACTATCATCGGGTTTATTTTTTCTTATGATTTCAATGATATGTCACATAATGTATTTCATTCAAAAAAACATTGAATTATTCAAAAAAAAAAAAAGAATAAACCTGATGATAGTTTCAGACGTCGGAGAAAATTTTTAGTTGTGTCATGACATTTTTCATAAAAAGTTGCCTTAAGAATGTTTTTTCAGATTTAGGAAAAAAAAGAAAAATAAAGGAGTTATAGGCAAAAAAACGATTTTTGTCTTTCGGCCATATTTTAAAAACCAAAAAGGGTAGATCCAAAAACTTTCTTGAAAAGTGATGAGCTCTAAGATACGCAACTTTGCCGCTATTTAACCATTTCTGTATCTCTTATGGTTTCTGAGATCCCAACGGTGGGGGTCGAATTTGAATTACCCTGTATATAATATTAACAATATTATTAAAAACCGAGGCAGGAACGTAGCCGAGGCAGTAGCTAAAGTGTATATAGTATTAATATTATTGAAAACCGAGGCAGCAAAGCTGCCGAGGCAGGAGCTGTATTTTTTTGATATGTGAGTATATTACTATATATAATATTGACAATATTATTAAAAACCGAGGCAGGAACGCTGCCGAGGCAGTAGCTAAAGTGTATATAGTATTAATATTATTGAAAACCGAGGCAGCAAAGCTACCGAGGCAGGAACTGTATTTTTTAGATATGTAAGTATATTACTATATAGAATATTAACAATATTATTAAAAACCGAGGCAAGAACGTGGCCGAAGCAGTAGCTAAAGTGTATATAGTATTAATATTATTAAAAACCGAGGCAGGAACGCTGCCGAGGCAGTAGCTAAAGTGTATATAGTATTAATATTATTGAAAACCGAGGCAGCAAAGCTACCGAGGCAGGAACTGTATTTTTTAGATATGTA
>NW_019280541.1:194814-239678 GCF_000648695.1 Onthophagus taurus
CATACTATTCAGAGGGAAATTAAAATTTCAAGTTAGCAAAAAATTGTATTAACAAACACTGTTCCTGAAGTAATTCTAAACAAATTTTGTTAACAACATTTTTTGATTAAATCAACAATAAGGATATAACCTCACAAAAATTTTTATATATATATTTTTTATTGAGAAAATTTAATTTAGAACAACTTTTGTATGAAATTTTCTGTTGAGAACGAGTGGAGGGGGGAAATCGTTTTGTTACAAAAGTTCCGTGCCCTACATATAATATACAAATATAGATGAAAACCTATTTACCTAATATTTATTTAGTTATAAATTATTTACATAAAAATTTTTAGGTTTAATCCGATTAGTAAACCCCAAAAGGAAAAAAAAAATAAAGAAGGGATCGTTAACATGATGATATCCATCCTATTGTCCCAAAAAAAGGGACGGGTCTATTTAGTTAAGTAGAGCAGAGTTAGAAAGAGATGTTTTGTACCTCCCTTTGTATGCCTTGGACAGATGTGGCTCCTCGGATGGATAGTTTGGAGAGTATGAAATAGAGACATGTGGCCGGCGACCGACGATGGGCAATTTATTTTACTGTGGTTACGTATTTGGGTCGGAAAATGCCCGTCGTTCTCACCTGGAACGCGTCGCGGCCCCGTAATTGGCGACGGCGACGCCGCCCGTTTAGAAAGCGGTGTCTCGGCAATCGGGCCTTATAAGTGCGTAAAATGGTGTCGCGGTTCTCTTAATTGGTGGAAAAAATCCGTCGATGTACGATCCGCGGTGTGCGCGACAGAAAATTCTTATCGAAAATGTCTATATTTGGCTTTTATAAGGGAAAATCTGATTTTTCAAGTTTTACTACTACAAATTTGCGTTTAAATTAGTTATGACCAACATCACTATCATATATAAAGTTATCCATAAAATGTTTAACAATGGGAATGTCAAAAGNATTAAAAACCGAGGCAGGAACGCTGCCGAGGCAGTAGCTAAAGTGTATATAGTATTAATATTATTAAAAATCGAGGCAGGAGCTGAATTCTTTATACATTTGAGTATATTAATATACAGGTGGCCCGTTAAGGGTACGAAGTGGCTGTATCTCGACAATGGTAAGGCCTATAAGTTTGAGAAAAAAGTCCTTATAAGCAAAGAGATAGCTGGAAATTATTTTGAAGTTCATAATTCGACCGCTAGGGGGTGTAACTGCCATAGAGAAACATAAAATTCCCGCTATCTCAGAAAGTTAGACGATGAGCTACAACTTTAACAACATCATTTAGTAGCTTGGATATATTTCTCATATCTGTAATAATAAAGGCCAATGCGTTTTCAAATGTTTACATATTAATATTTCCTGGACCATTCAACCGATTTGATTATTTTTGGTCTTGTTGTGAAGATAGTGAAACGTTTTTACTTGGTCTGTTTCATTCACAACTAATTTTCATCGATGTGGTTTTCGAAAAAATTCTCCGAAACAATTAAGATTTAGGAAGCAAAACTTTTTGAGGTGAAATTTGCATAAAAATGATATTTCATTAAAAACAAAACCATCTGTTTCGTTTTCCCTCTTTTCCTTTCGCATTATATCATCATCCCCTTAACTATTGTTCACTTTATTATCAAAAAAAAAAGAAATTCTCGTCTTTCACCCTTCTTTGTTGATTCCATCCTTTTCCTCCCTCGTGTCGTTTCGGGTGGTTCGCTACTTAAAGTAACTGGACGCGCGTTGAATGGCCGGATCGCGTGCCTATTCGTGAAGAACGCGCCTATTCGGGAACATTAGCGGTCGCTTGCTTGTATTAACACTACGAAATTACAACCCGAAGTATGCCAAATTCGCCCTAACGGTAGATCGCGGTTAAGGAATATTTTCGGGTGAACGAAAGCTAGTAACGGCGACGCTATGGGCGAGAGAACTTTATGAAACGACACACGAAACATTTGAACCGCGTGCCATTTTTCCGGGAACCACCACCTCTCGTCACGGAAAGTTAAAGGGAAAATATTTTCGGTTTTCTTATTTATTTGTGTTCTTTGCCTCGAAATGGGTTGGAGTGAGATGAAAAGGAGGAGGATGCAAGAGAGAAGCTGGCGCCATCAATCATGCGCCCGAGACACCGCCCAAAGCTGTCAGCAAAACAAACATATAATTATGTATATGAACCCCCGGTTGTGTTCGGACGGCGACGATTAGCATTGAGCGGTTCTCCTTCGGGACTATAGAGATACTGACTTTGCGATAATAGTCCAACCCATAAAAAAAAATCAACCAATAAATAAAAAATATCAATAAAAAAGAATACTCGATACGATAACGTCTACTAATAGCGTTTCGGTTTAATTCGAAAAACGGGTGTAAATATTTAACGCGAGTAAACATATTAAAAGCGCCATCCATCGGCGGATTCATTATTCAAAAAAAAACATGGACTGTATTAATTCGAATTCCCATTTGCGACGAATACTAAATGATGCACGATCGCTCACCAAGCGCGAGACTCTAATAACCCGATCGTTTCAGACAAATGATAACCGACGTTGTCATCGTCTTCGATGCCATTAGCAACGACTAATCATTTTCACATATTTTAAACAAAAACGATCCGCGGTTATAAATAATTAAACGATTTCAAATCTTCAATAAAAATCCTTTAAAACGAGTACAAACACGGCTGCACAATTTACGAGATATTTTATATTTTACAAAATCAAGATGGCCGAAATTTTTTTCATTTTATCATATCGTGTAAGATATATATTGTTACTATCAAAACGATTACTTATGCAATATCAACATAACTCCTGGTTATGGATTAAGAACTCCAAGATCAGAGACGAATGCAGGATATTCTGAGATGAGGAGAAGATTTTGACAAAATCACTAGATTGCAAAATTGTGCTTACAAATAATTTGCCCGGAAATGATTCAACTTCTTAGGAGATATATCAAAAGCAGACTAAAAGAAAAGCAGGGCACGGAACTTTTGTAACAAAACGATTTCCCCCCTCCACTCGTACTCAGAGAAAATCTTAATTAAAAGACCATACTGTTCAGTGGGAAATTAAAATTTCAAGTTAGGAAAAAATTGTTTTAACAAAAATTGTTCCTGAAACAATTCTAAACAAACTTTGTTAACAAAATTTTTTGATTTAATCAATAATTAAGGAGATAACCTCAAAATAATAATTTTTCCATTTTTATACATAATTGTACTTAGATGCTTAATTAATAGAGATGCAAAAATTTTTTATTAAGATAATTGATTCAAAATCGAAATTGAAACAAATTTTATTTAAAACATTTTTTAATAAAAACAATAATTATCGAGATAATTAATTTTGATAGCATACTATTCAGAGGGAAATTAAAATTTCAAGTTAGCAAAAAATTGTATTAACAAACACTGTTCCTGAAGTAATTCTAAACAAATTTTGTTAACAACATTTTTTGATTAAATCAACAATAAGGATATAACCTCAAAAATATTAATTTTTGTAGCATACTATTCAGTGGGAAATTAAAATTTCAAGTTAGAAAAAAATTGTGTTAACAAAAATTGTTCCTGAAACAATTCTAAACAAACTTTGTCAACAATTTTTTTTGATTTAATCAATAATTAAGGAGATAACCTCAAAATAATAATTTTTCCGTTTTTATACATAATTATACTTAGATGCTTAATTAATAGAGATGTAAAAATTTTTTATTAAGATAATTGATTCAAAATCGAAATTGAAACAAATTTTATTTAAAACATTTTTTGATAAAAACAATAATTATTGAGATAATTAATTTTGATAGCATACTATTCAGAGGGAAATTAAAATTTCAAGTTAGCAAAAAATTGTATTAACAAACACTGTTCCTGAAGTAATTCTAAACAAATTTTGTTAACAACATTTTTTGATTAAATCAACAATAAGGATATAACCTCAAAAATATTAATTTTTGTAGCATACTGTTCAGTGGGAAATTAAAATTTCAAGTTAGAAAAAAATTGTGTTAACAAAAATTGTTCCTGAAACAATTCTAAACAAACTTTGTCAACAATTTTTTTTGATTTAATCAATAATTAAGGAGATAACCTCAAAATAATAATTTTTCCGTTTTTATACATAATTATACTTAGATGCTTAATTAATAGAGATGTAAAAATTTTTTATTAAGATAATTGATTCAAAATCGAAATTGAAACAAATTTTATTTAAAACATTTTTTGATAAAAACAATAATTATTGAGATAATTAATTTTGATAGCATACTATTCAGAGGGAAATTAAAATTTCAAGTTAGCAAAAAATTGTATTAACAAACACTGTTCCTGAAGTAATTCTAAACAAATTTTGTTAACAACATTTTTTGATTAAATCAACAATAAGGATATAACCTCAAAAATATTAATTTTTGTAGCATACTGTTCAGTGGGAAATTAAAATTTCAAGTTAGAAAAAAATTGTGTTAACAAAAATTGTTCCTGAAACAATTCTAAACAAACTTTGTCAACAATTTTTTTTGATTTAATCAATAATTAAGGAGATAACCTCAAAATAATAATTTTTCCGTTTTTATACATAATTATACTTAGATGCTTAATTAATAGAGATGTAAAAATTTTTTATTAAGATAATTGATTCAAAATCGAAATTGAAACAAATTTTATTTAAAACATTTTTTGATAAAAACAATAATTATTGAGATAATTAATTTTGATAGCATACTATTCAGAGGGAAATTAAAATTTCAAGTTAGCAAAAAATTGTATTAACAAACACTGTTCCTGAAGTAATTCTAAACAAATATTGTTAATAAAAATTTTTGATTTGATCAATAATTAAGAACATAACCTCAAAAAAAATTTTATATATATATTTTTATATATTTTTGTATGAAATTTTTGTGCTGAGAACGAGTGGAGGGGGAAAATCGTTTTGTTACAAAAGTTCCGTGCCCTACATATAATATACAAATATAGATGAAAACCTATTTACCTAATATTTATTTAGTTATAAATTATTTACATAAAAATTTTTAGGTTTAATCCGATTAGTAAACCCCAAAGGAAAAAAAAAAATAAAGAAGGGATCGTTAACATGATGATATCCATCCTATTGTCCCAAAAAAAGGGACGGGTCTATTTAGTTAAGTAGAGCAGAGTTAGAAAGAGATGTTTTGTACCTCCCTTTGTATGCCTTGGACAGATGTGGCTCTTCGGATGGATAGTTTGGAGAGTATGAAATAGAGACATGTGGCCGGCGACCGACGATGGGCAATTTATTTTACTGTGGTTACGTATTTGGGTCGGAAAATGCCCGTCGTTCTCACCTGGAACGCGTCGCGGCCCCGTAATTGGCGACGGCGACGCCGCCCGTTTAGAAAGCGGTGTCTCGGCAATCGGGCCTTATAAGTGCGTAAAATGGTGTCGCGGTTCTCTTAATTGGTGGAAAAAATCCGTCGATGTACGATCCGCGGTGTGCGCGACAGAAAATTCTTATCGAAAATGTCTATATTTGGCTTTTATAAGGGAAAATCTGATTTTTCAAGTTTTACTACTACAAATTTGCGTTTAAATTAGTTATGACCAACATCACTATCATATATAAAGTTATCCATAAAATGTTTAACAATGGGAATGTCAAAAGTTAATACTTGCCATTCCCATCAATACTTGCGAAGACCATCAAAAACTCCAAATTTAGAGTTCTTTTAGTATTTAGTCTATTGGTCCTAAAAGACATTCAGAAGCAGAGAAGCTTGTCAACGATATTTTCAGAAAATTATTAGTTACTAGATAATTTTTCGTTAAGAATAACCAGAATTGCAAAATCAGTGTAAAAGTTGATTTATCTATTTGAATTTTTATTCAAAACGACCTTGGGGTTCAAAGTCGAAAAATGGTCTAAAATGCAGAATGCTGTGTCTTTTCCACTTTTCGAAGTAGGTACTAAATGACAAAGGTGCTCCGAGCCTGGTTCCTTAATTACTTCTTCCTTTTGTACACATTGGTATCATTATCAACCAAGTCTAAAGTGTCATCCATTCTATCATCGAAGTATCTACTATCAACGATAAGAGATGTATTACTATCAGTAATAAGACCTAGGTCTTTGAGTACGCTAAAAGTAACAGCAACTGTTGCTCTCAGACACACCAACCAAATCGATGACGTCAACGCAGTTGCAGGAAGTGACAATCGCATCTGTGAAGTTTTTGAACAACCTGATAACTTCAAAAGTTATCTCTGCTTCAGGATCAATACTACTACAAGAGGGTCCAAGCAGGGTGGTCTGATTTAGCTGACGAGCTAAGTCTATCCGTCTCTGCAACCTTAGTGTAAGCTTTTGCGATTCTTTTCGTCCCAATCTCACCTTTCCTGAGGTGTCTCTGATCGTAAAGAAATCTTATTTGTAATTGAGGTACCTTTTTTCCTTTAGGGCAAGTGCAATTAGAAGCATTTTTTTCTGGTAATGTACTTCCAGGTTATGCTACATACAAAAAATTGGTTCGATCGGATATCGTATATAATTTCTGTTCATATTCCTTTTCTGCTTCCTTTCAATTTATAATTCGTTCAAATAGTTTTTGAGAAAAAAAATGCAAAGTGTACTTAAAAGTTTACTTTTAGTACGGATAGTACATGAAGAAAAGAACGTATTTAATCTCAAACCGCCGAGGTCGCTTGCGGGCGAGGCGCTACAATCCCTCAGAGGTGACCGTTTGGTATCAGATTAAAACAAGCGACCTCGACGATTTGAGAAAAAATCGTTTTTTACATCTTGATAAAGATACAAAGTCTATTATAAGAAAACGTTTACCTCAAATCCGTCGAGGTTACTTGCAAACGAGGCGCTACAACCCCCAGAGGTGGCTATTTGATGTCAATAGATCAAAATCAGCGCCTCGCCCGCAAGAACTCGGCGATTTGAGATGAAATCATTTCTTTACATCTAAGTGAAGATATTTACCTTTAAACCGCCGAGGTCGCTTACGGGCGAGGCGCTACAATCCCTAGAGATGACTATTTCGTGTTGTTGCATCAAAACCAGCACCTCGCCCGCAAGCGATCTCGGCGATTTGATACAAAGTCTCTTATAAAAAAACGTTCAACCTCAATACCGCCGAGATCGCTTGCGGGCGAGGAGCTACATTTCTCCAAAGGTGATTATTTCGCGCCAGATTAAAATCAGCGCCTCGCCCGCAAACGACCTCGGCGATTTGAGATGAAATAGTTTTTTTATATATTGATAAAGATACAAAGTCTTTTATAAAAAAGCGTTCAACCTCAATACCGCCGAGGATGCTTGCGGGCGAGGAGCTATATTCCTCCAGGGGTGATTATTTCGCGCTAAATCAAAACCAGCGCCTCGCCCGCAAGCGACCTCGGCGATTTGAGACGAAATCGTTTTTTTATATCTTGATAAAGATACAAAGTTTCTTATAAAAAAACGTTCAACCTCAATACCGCCAAGATCGCTTGCGGGCGAGGAGCTACATTCCTCCAAAGGTGATTATTTCGCGTCAGATCAAAACCAGCGCCTCGCCCGCAAGCGACCTCGGCGATTTGAGATGAAATAGTTTTTTTATATCTTGATAAAGATACAAAGTTTATAAAAAAGCGTTCAACCTCAATACCGCCGAGGTCGCTTGCGGGTGAGGAGCTACATTTCTCCAAAGGTGATTATTTTGCGTCAGATCAAAACCAGCGCCTCGCCAATAAGCGACCTCGGCGATTTGAGATGAAATAGTTTTTTTATATCTTGATAAAGATACAAAGTCTTTTATAAAAAAACGTTCAACCTCAATACCGCCGAGGTCGCTTGCGGGCGAGGAGCTACATTCCTCCAAAGGTGATTATTTCGCGTCAGATCAAAACCAGCGCCTCGCCAATAAGCGATCTCGGCGATTTTAGATGAAATAGTTTTTTTATATCTTGATAAAGATACAAAGTCTTTTATAAAAAAACGTTCAACCTCAATACCGCCGAGATCGCTTGCGGGCGAGGAGCTACATTCCTCCAAAGGTGATTATTTCGCGTCAGATCAAAACCAGCGCCTCGCCCGCAAGCGACCTCGGCGATTTGAGATGAAATAGTTTTTTTATATCTTGATAAAGATACAAAGTTTATAAAAAAGCGTTCAACCTCAATACCGCCGAGGTCGCTTGCGGGTGAGGAGCTACATTTCTCCAAAGGTGATTATTTTGCGTCAGATCAAAACCAGCGCCTCGCCAATAAGCGACCTCGGCGATTTGAGATGAAATAGTTTTTTTATATCTTGATAAAGATACAAAGTCTTTTATAAAAAAACGTTCAACCTCAATACCGCCGAGGTCGCTTGCGGGCGAGGAGCTACATTCCTCCAAAGGTGATTATTTCGCGTCAGATCAAAACCAGCGCCTCGCCCGCAAGCGACCTCGGCGATTTGAGACGAAATCGTTTTTTTATATCTTGATAAAGATACAAAGTTTATAAAAAAGCGTTCAACCTCAATACCGCCGAAGTCGCTTGCGGGCGAGGAGCTACATTCCTCCAAAGGTGATTATTTCGCGTCAGATCTCAAAACCAGCGCTTCGCCCGCAAGCGACCTCGGCGATTTGAGACGAAATCGTTTTTTACATCTTGGTAAAGATACAAACTCTCTTACAAAGAATACGTTTACCTTCAAATCGCCGAGGTCGCTTGCGGGCGAGGCGCTACAATCTGCCAGAGCTGACTATTTCGTGTTAGTTCAAAACCAACGCCTCGCCCGCAAGCGACCTCGGCGATTTGATACAAAGTCTTTTATAAAAAAACGTTCAACCTCAATACCGCCGAGGACGCTTGCGGGCGAGAAGCTACATTCCTCCAAAGGTGATTATTTCGCGTCAGATCAAAACTAGCGCCTCGCCCGCAAGCGACCTCGGCGATTTAAGACGAAATCGTTTTTTTATATCTTGANAATCAATTTTGGCATGCATAAGTTATAACCTTGAGTATAAATAACTTCCGAACATCCAAAACTCCAAATCCTACGCTGTACTACATACTGTAGTGAATTTCATAGTATAGCCGCAAGTGATCTCGGCGGTTTCAGTGTAAATGTTTTCTTATATTATAATTTGTGTCTTTACCAAAATATATAAAAAACGATTTAGCCCCAAATCGCCGAGGTCGCTTGCGGGCGAGGCGCTGGTTTTGATGTACTGATACCAAATAGCCGCCTTGGGGGATTGTAGCGCCTCGCCCGCAAGCGACCTCGGCAGTTTTGAGGTAAACGTTTTCTTATAAGAGACTTTGTAGCTTTACCAAGATATAAAAAAACGATTTCGTATCAAATCGCCGAGGTCGCTTGCGGGCGAGGCGCTGGTTTTGATTTGACATGAAATAGTTACCTGTGGGAGGTTGTAGCGCCTTGCCCGCAAATGACCTTGGCGATTTTCAAGTTAAATATTTTCTTATAATAGACTTTGTATTTTTATCGAGATGTAAAAAACGATTTTATTTCAAAACGCCGAGATCGCTTGCGGGCGAGGCGCTGATTTTGATCTGACATCAAAGCCTCCTGCTCCGTGGTTGACGGATAATCTAAAGCTTATGATGACTATGAGAGATGCTGCTATGAAACGATTCAAACGTACCCGTAAATCCTGAACATTTTAATTATTATAAGCAATTGCGTAACTTATATTAATACTATATTAATACAAGAATTCGGGCAACTACTCGGATGAATTTTGGAAAGTGTCTAAAACTGTGAATATCCACTCGAAATCTAAATCACAATTACAACACAATTGTTGTACCAATTCCTAAGAAACCTCAGTTTGAAGCTCTAAATGACTTAAGACCTATAAGTTTGTTAGCTGTTGTATCTAAAATTCTGCAGAAAGTGGTAGCAAAGCAGATCATTACATATTTGGAAATGTTAGATGTTTTGGGAGAGTTGATGATATTTTATAGGCAGTAGACAATAATAAAATAAGCGAATTCTCGTTATATAGGAGTATTAATTTGGGAGTCTCGCAGGGCTCAGTATTGTTCTCTATTTATACCCACAATATTCTATTTATACGCAATGTGTTGCTCATACAAACATACACAGATATGCTGACGACACCCAGTTATATCACTTCTTTGCACTTCATGATGTTCTACAAGAAACTAATAGAATTAATGACGATCTGAAGTCATTGGTTAAATTTTCAAGGAATCACTACTTTAATTGTAAATCCCACCAAGTCCGTTGCTATTATTTTTGCAAAACCACAAGTCCGTCATCTGTTTAGAACTGATACCAAGATACTTATATCATCTTCTGCAAAAAAATCTTTACATACATTTGAGTGGGTCGTTTGCTCATGTCTTCTTGATTGCAAGAGTTGCCTACACAAATTATGCATGGCGAAATTTAGTCAAATAGAACTCCGGCGAAAAACGTGAGGCACCCTTCTTCTGTTTCGTTGATCTAACCAAAAAGTTCGACAAAGTAAGGATAAAAGAATTAGAACAGGGCAAAGCATATAAGTACAAAATAGAGATTGAGTGCTATGCAGATGATGCCGTCCTCTTGACTGATACTGAGGATGGCATACAGTGGTTAACACAGGCATTTAACATTACAACTGAGCAAGGATATATTAATATATATATATATATATGAAAATATTGGAAACAACTTTTAATACTTGCTTTGATAAGTTGAGAATCACCCTGTATATTATGTAATAGTGATGTTGTTCATAACTAATTTAAACGCAAATTTGTAGTAGTAAAACTTGAAAAATCAGATTTTCCCTTATAAAAGCCAAATATAGACATTTTCGATAAGAATTTTCTGTCGCGCACACCGCGGATCGTACATCGACGGATTTTTTCCACCAATTAAGAGAACCGNAATAGTTTTTTTATATCTTGATAAAGATACAAAGTTTATAAAAAAGCGTTCAACCTCAATACCGCCGAGGTCGCTTGCGGGCGAGGAGCTACATTTCTCCAAAGGTGATTATTTCGCGTCAGATCAAAACCAGCGCCTCGCCAATAAGCGACCTCGGCGATTTGAGACGAAATAGTTTTTTTATATCTTGATAAAGATACAAAGTCTCTCTTACAAAGAATACGTTTACCTTCAAATCGTCGAGGTCGCTTGCGGGCGAGGCGCTACAATCTGCCAGAGCTGACTATTTCGTGTTAGTTCAAAACCAACGCCAAGCGACCTCGGCGATTTGAGACGAAATCGTTCCTTTCACACCTTAGAAAGCTACAAAGTCTCTTATAAGAAAATGTTTACCCTCAAAACCGCCAAGGTCGCTTGCGGGCGAGGCGCTACAATATCTAGAGATGACTATTTTGTGTTGCTAAATCGTTTCTTATATATTTTAGTAAAGACACAAAATCTAATAGAAGGAAACATTTACATTAAAGCTGCCGAGGTCGCTTGCGGGCGAGGCGCTACAATTCCTCAGAACTGACTATTTCCTGTTATCATACCGAGTGTATCAACTAGCGATGCCATCACAAAGTTAACAAAACGCTTATACTTTCTGTTTGGAAAGGGTACTGCAACATAAGCAATATGAGCATTTGACTCAGTAAATCATTAGCGATTGTTGAATGCTCTTGAAGCCATATGAATAAGGGGCATAACCTAAACATTATTTTGCAGTTATTTAACTCAAACAGTTTTGGGACTCTTGCTATTTAATATTTATACGAACAGTAGGGAGGGGTGAAGGCTTAGGCAGAGAGTGACGTAATTAAAATATTTGATTAGCTTTCTTATAATCGTGGAGAAAACATTTTTCATGCCATTCACACGATGAATTGTCTGTTTACTTGACTACAAATAAATAGCCACAATTGACAAAGACAATGTAGCATCGTTTGGTAGAGTCGAGACTATACTATGGAATTTAATACAGTATGTACTACAGCGTAGGATTTGGAGTTTTCGATGTCCGGAAGTTATTTATACTCAAGGTTATAACTTATGCATGCCAAAATTGATTTGCTAAGGAATGTGGACCATCACTACAATACCCGATATATAAAAGGGGCACAACGTAAGTTTGTTAAGAAAATATTCATTAAAAATTTTCATCAACCGTACTAGCTTATGCGGATGATCTGAAACTATTCCGACCTATTTTTGCGGACCGTGATGTTGTCAGTCTTCAGTCGGATTTGGACGTCTTGGTGGAATGGTGTAACCGTTATCAGCTAAAGATTAATGCCAATAAGTGCGGTGCAGTTAGTTTTACACGCAAGCTGTCTCCTCTTCCATCTTCTTATTATATAGAAGGTGTTCTTCTTGAGAAATTATCTACAATCAAGGATCTGGGAGTAACTTTTGACCGCAAATTGTCTTTTGTACCTCACATCGAAAATATTGCATCTTCTGCTGCGAGGATGCTTGGTTTCGTTTTGCGCACCTCACGTGCTTTTTCTGATATCGACCTTTGTATTGTCCAAATTGGAATATGGCTCTGTAATTTGGTCGCCACATTATGTGTGTCATAGACTTATATTGGAGAGAATTCAGAGGAGATTTCTCAAATATTTGTCTCTACCCCTGGACGGATCATACCCGGATCGTGGAATGGATTACGCATCCCTGCTGCGGCGTCACAGTTTTTCTGCACTAGACGTAAGAAGAGATGACCAGTGCATCAAGTTTTTGCAGAAGTTAGTGCAAGGTGAATTGGATTGTGGTTGGTTGTTACAACACGTAGTACAAATCATTTTTATTTGAGGAATTGCAGATCCAATGTTTTAGCCAACTCCCCGGTGCAGAGGATGTGTAAACTAACTAACAATCAATAATAGTGTAAGAGTGTTTATGTGAATTATATTTGTTTTATGGCATGTGTTATTTCTTATTTTCTTTTTCTTGTAATATTGTCCTGTAATTGATCTTTGTTGGGCAATAAAGTGAATTATTATTATTATTATTATTAAAATATGTGAACAATGCTACTCGGTTTTTCTACACAAAATTTTTCACAGACTCTTACATGAAATGTATAAAATATATCTATTGATTGAAGTCATTCTTGCTGCAATTAGATCACTTATTGAAGTATTCTTTTACATGCATATGTTGAACTGACATAGTCAGTTATAAATTCTACCGGTTTCGGCTTATTTAAAACAAAACTATCTTCAGGAACCTCGTCAATTTATTTTAAAGCAATCGTGAAAATTAGCATCTTGAAATTTCTATTAAACGTTTTTTATTTATTGAAATGCGTCCGTGTCTTCTTTATTATTGGTAGATTGCGTATTAAGTTTAAACTATCGAACAGGATTATGTGCACACGTGTTTGTCATAATTATTTAAAATAAAATGGAAAGAAATAATGTTTACAACAATTTTCAAATCCAATATATTTTATTTAATTTATTAACTCTACCGGTTTCGCCCTAAACCATCGTCAGGAGTCTCGTTGTATAAGGTTGAGGTTAAAATTTGAATGTGTTTCCTAACCTCAACCTTATACAACAAGACTCCTGACGATGGTCTAGGCCGAAACCGGTTTTATGAAATATATTTTTATTTAAAAAAAAACACAATTTTGTGTGTAAGAATCGATATTTTAGTTCGCGAACTTCTCGCGGACCCGTGCATCTTTGATGGGAGTGAATTTTTTATGGTGGTTCCCCCTTTTCGCCGAATGAATAAAACATCCCGCGCGAGATCATGTCTTATTCAGGGTATCAGCCGGGCTGGACACGCCCCGAGGCGTGACGTGATCTACTTAGGGGTGGAATACACCACCACACCGAAACCCCCCTTCTTCCTACTTCTTCGACGCCATAAAACTTCCCCCTTTGAATCATTCACAACCCGAGCCACTACACTACTTTCTAACTCTGGGGGTTGCAGAGAGAAAAAAGAAAGAAAAATTCGCAATTTCACGATTATATATAATTTTTTTTATATTCGCGAAGAAATATGAGGAAATAAAGTACTTACAAATCCGTGTTTATCCGAAATGTTATTGGTTAGCTTCAATTTGTGGAATGAAACGACTTTTTGCATCCATTGTTCGCCCGTTGAGGGTGAATCTGGGTGGATGTACATCCGCTTTGGCATTTCCGGGTCTGCTTTTCCCGCTACCATCCATCGACTAAAAAAATAACATTTAAAAAAAATAAAACATTAAAAAAAAATTAAAATTAAGAGATTTAAAAGATTTTTTTTCGATCGCAAAAACATTAATTAATTAATTAATTAATATATTAAAAAAAACAAACATGCTTTCGATCGAAAAAAATTAATATACATATTTTAAGAAAAGGTGGGGGTAAATCGAGTAAACTATGACGTATAAAAAACGTATAGTACGCATGCTTCGTGCATTTGTTTTTTTTTTTAATCACCCGATCGTCGCTTTTTTTATTTTTTGGTCGCGAAAGGATTTTGTTTTGGATATACACAGATAGAAGAACACATCAAGGTCAAGGGGTGAAAACATCTTATTTATTTTTTTTTTAATTTTTGATGATAATTGATTATTTTGAAGATTTTAGATTGTCAAAAAAAATTTTTTTTGATGGTCGCACCCCGCGACCAAAAAAAAAATGAAAAACGAAGCGAGAAACGGTTCTAACCTGTTGTGAAACTTGTATCGACAATCGTCAGCCGCAACAATGTCCATGAGCAAGATGTATTTTGATTTTTTGTCTAATCCAAGTACACGGACTTTGTATGCAGGAAACATGCGCCTATAAAAAACAACAAGTTTCAAAAATTTGTATCGGTCCAACGTTTCGTACCTGTTGTGGAATTTGTAACGGTAATCGTCTGCCGCGACAATATCCAACAGCAGGATGTATTTCGCCTTCAAATCCAAACCGGAAACCCGGAACTTCATCTGAGGAAACATTTGCCTGAAAATCATTTTTTTCTCTATATTCTAAATCGCACAAAATTGACACAAATAAGTTGTAATAAATTCATCTCCGGGTTAAACTAAAAATAATGTCTTAGAAAAATCTTGTATAACTATTTCCAATTGTATTTTATATCAAATGGGTTGAAAATAAAAATTACTTCTGTTTGAGTTCATCACATACATATTAATAAACCTGATGATGTGATACATCCATAAAATAAAATGAAATATGATCAAAATATGCAAAAACATTGTTGGTTGCTGGTTGCCATAGCAACGAAACGAAGAATAATACAAACAAACTAATATAGCCAAAATATGTGCCAGAATTAATCAAGAAACATTTTTCATGTGAGTCGCAAATAGCATGTTTACTAGATATATTCCATACTTTTGTTCCACCATGTATATATATTAATTAAGAAATACATATTAATCAATATATTTCATTATCTGTTCAATGTTTAGCCGAGATCGCATCAGTTTTGGGTTCACAACAATTAACATTAATAAAAAACACACATATTCACCATTTTAACATTAGCCAATATCGTTTATAACTGAGGAGTTGTAATATGTTTCTTTATCTGTTTTAAATTTAGCCGAGGTCGTAGCGCTATTATTAATATTATGTCAATAAAACACTGGTGTCGACAACGTACTGCCTCGGCCGGAAACGGCCTCGACTTAATATACAATATTATAGTATTAAGTTGAGGTCGCTTGCGGCCGAAACAGTAGCGTTAATACCATAACAACACAAAGCGAGTGTAAACAACATATTCCCTCGACAATAAGCGGCCTCGACTTGATACACGATGTTACAATATTAAGCCGAGGTCGCTTGCGGCCGAGGCAGTAGAGGTAATATGATATTAACACAAGGCTAATGTCAAACAACGTACTGCCTCGGCCGCAAGCGACCTCGGCTTAATACTGTAATATTGTGTATTAAGCCAAATTCGCTTACGGCCGAAGCAGTAAAGTTAATACCATATAAACACAAAGCTAGTGTAAACAACGTACTGCCTCGGCCGCAAGCGACCTCGGCTTAATACACTGAAATATACGATGTCATTCTATCAACACAAAAATGGTATGAAACAACGTACTGCCTCGGCCGCAAGCGACCTCGGCTTAATAATGTAATATTGTATATTAAGCCAAGGTCGCTTGCGGCCGAGGCAATAAAGTTAATATTATATTAACACGAAGCTAGTGTCAAAAAACATACTGCCTCGGCCGCAAGCGACCTCGGCTTAATACTGTAATATTGTGTATTAAGCCAAATTCGCTTACGGCCGAAGCAGTAAAGTTAATACCATATAAACACAAAGCTAGTGTAAACAACGTACTGCCTCGGCCGCAAGCGACCTCGGCTTAATACACTGAAATATACGATGTCATTCTATCAACACAAAAATGGTATGAAACAACGTACTGCCTCGGCNTTCGCTTACGGCCGAAGCAGTAAAGTTAATACCATATAAACACAAAGCTAGTGTAAACAACGTACTGCCTCGGCCGCAAGCGACCTCGGCTTAATACTGTAATATTGTATATTAAGCCGAGGTAGCATGCGGACGAGGTAGTAGAATTAATATTATATTAACACAAGGCTAGTATCAAACAACGTACTGCCTCGGCCGCAAGCGACCTCGGCTTAATACTGTAATATTGTATATTAAATGTTAATCAACACAAGGTTAGTGTCAAACAACGTACTGTCTCGGCCGCAAGCGGCCTCGACTTAATACACGGTGTCACTATATCAAGCCGAAGCAGTAGAGTTAATACTATTATTACTATTTTTTACTACTAGATATTTATTAATCAGTTTTGGGTTAATATAGTATTAACTCTACTGCCTCGGCCGCAAGCGGCCTCGGCTTAACCAAACACAAACCTTTTTAATCATAGCCGATATCACCAGCATTCATTACAAGAGCAATTATATACATATATATGTAATCTAAAAAACTGAGTAAACCGATGGAAGAAAGTAGTTTGTGGGGTTGGTATTCGCTGGGTTTGGTTGGGTTGGGTTGGTTAACAACCTGATTAATAAATCAAATCAATACTTTTATCCAGGTTATTAACCAAACCAACCCAACCTAATCAGCGGGAAACCAAGTGAAAAAACTAATCTCAAATATCACGACAATACTTAGGGCGGCCGACATCTTCGAAGTCGGCAGAGATTATTTCTTCCATAAGTTGTGCTCCGAATCCGGAGATACACCATTAACAACTTTATGAAAGAAATAATCTCACTCTAAGTATTTTTCGTGACTTAGAGTGATTTATTTCTTATATCACGAACAATAAGACACCACGTATACAGGAATATTGTCAGAAAAATTCCAGTCATCTATGGGAGCTAACTATCTTGTTTTGTATCAACATTATTTATAGGTTGGGTTGGTTAACAACCTAATTAAAAGATGCAAAATATGTTGATATAGCATTAATTGTAGCGCCTCGGCCGCCTTAACCAATCAATATCATTCTGAGTTCCACTACGTGTTAACAAGTATTAGATTGATTTTACATTAAATATATGATGTTGCTTGTAATCGACAAGCAACCTCGTTTTCAATTTTAGTCGAGGTCGCGAAGAAATATGTTGATTATCATATTCCGAAAAAATTTTAATTCTTTACTAACATACTAAAAGATTCTTGCTATTTCTTTCTAAGTTTAAGTTAATACGGAAAATTATTCTAATGGTAGCGGTATCTCCACCGGTTTCATTCCGTTGGTATCATTATCAGGGTAATAAATATATATATATGTATATATGTATGTATGTAGGTTAGGATTTAAGAAATGCAACTTTTTGAAGTTATAAACGAACGATTTCGGTTAGATTATATCAAATTTCAAGCTGCTAAGATTATTAAGTTAGTTTATATATATATATTTTTATAACATACTCTGTTTCCAAAATATTACCATTAATACTAGTAAAACTAAGAAATTCATAAAATATTCATATTTTCGTATTTTTTTTGATATTGATGCATCTGAGAGCAAAAATATAAGAGAGCAATATTGTTAAATACAAAATTTGCTACAACTTTGGTTCTAAAAGTTTTTTTGTAACACGTTTCGATTCCCAAATGTTACCATTAGCTAATAGTAATACAAAGAAATTCATCAAATTTTCATATTTTCGTATTTTTTTTATATTGATGCATCTGAGAGCAAAAATACAAGAGAGCAATATTGTNTACTGCCTCGGCCGCAAGCGACCTCGGCTTAATACTGTAATATTGTATATTAAGCCGAATTCGCTTGCGGCCGAAGCAGTAAAGTTAATACCGTATAAACACAAAGCTAGTGTAAACAACATACTGCCTCGGCCGCAAGCGACCTCGGCTTAATACTGTAATATTGTATATTAAGCCGAGGTCGCTTGAGGCCGAAGCAGTAAAGTTAATATTATATTAACACAAAACTAGTGTCAAAAAACATACTGCCTCGGCCGCAAGCGACCTCGGCTTAATACTGTAATATTGTGTATTAAGCCGAATTCGCTTACGGCCGAAGCAGTAAAGTTAATACCGTATAACCACAAAGCTAGTGTAAACAACGTACTGCCTCGGCCGCAAGCGACCTCGGCTTAATACACAAGATTACAGTATTAAGCCGAGATCGCTTGCGGTCGAAGCATTACAGTTAATACTATATCAACACAAACTTAGAGTCAAACAACGTACTGCCTCGGTCGCAAGCGACCTCGGCTTGATTCACGATGTCACAATATTAAGCCGAGATCGCTTACGACCGAGGCAGTAGAGTTAATACTATTTTTTACTACTATTTATTAATCAGTTTTTGGGTTAATATAGTAATAACTCTACTGCCTAGGCCGCGAGCGGCCTCGGCTTAACCAAACGACATCAAACATAAATCTTTTTAATCATAGCCGATGTGACTAGCATTCAATGCAAGAACAGTTATATATATATACATGTAATCCAAAAATTAAGTAAACTGATGGAGGAAAGTAGTTTGTTGGGTTGGTACCCACTGAGTTTGGTTGGGTTGGGTTGGTTAACAACCTGATTAATAAACCAAATCAATACTTTTATCCAGGTTGTTAACCGAACCAACCCAACCTAATCAGCGGAAAACCTGCTTGAAATTTATGGAAAAAATAATCGCAAATATCACAACAATGCTTAGGTAGTATTATTCGTGATACTTAGAGCGATTTATTTCTTATATCACAAACAATAAGACACCACGTATACTAGAATATTGTCAGAAAAACTCTAGTCATCTATAGAAGCTATCTTGTTTTGTATCAATATCATTTATATACATATATCATCACAGTAGTTAGTTAGGATGGTTTCCACTGGCTTGGGTTGGTTAACAACATGATTAAAAGATGAAATTGCATCACTTATCCAGGTTGTTAACCAACCCACATGTTATATTAACCAAGTTTAGGTACATGTGAAATTAATTAATTAATACAAGAGCATACAGTCTAAATTCTAAGATTATCCACTGTTGCTTATGGTCGATGTGTTACAATTTATGTTGCCCAATTTTCTATCGATGTTTTTATGCCGAAACACTTCAATATATGTTAATATAGCATTAATTGTAGCGCCTCGGCCGTAATATCATTCTGGGTCTTAAATCGTCTTCAGCCGACGTTCCACTACGTATTAACAAGTATTAGAATAATATTACATTAAATATGTGATGTTGCTTCGATCACAAGCAACCTTGTTTTCGACTTTAGCCGAGGTCGCAAAAAATATTTTAATTATTCTAATCGTAGCAGTATCTCCACCGGTTTCATTCCATTGGTATCATCAGGCTAATAAAAATATATAGATTTTTCTTTTTGAAGTTATAAACGAACGATTTCGGTTAGATTATACCAAATTTCAAGCTTCTAAGATTATTGAGTCAGTTTATATATATATATATTTTTATAATATGCTCTGTTTCCAAAATGTTACCATTAACACTAGTAAAACAATATTCATATTTTTCTCGATATTGACGCATCTGAGAGCAAAAGTGAAAGAGAGCAATATTGTTAAGAACACAATTTGTTACAACTTTTATTCTAAAAGTTTTTTTATAACATGCTTCGATTTCCGAATATTACCATTATCACTTGAAAAAGCAACAAATTTGTCAAATATTCATATTTTCGGATTTTTTCGATATTGACGCATCTGAGAGCAAAAATACAAGAGAGCAATATTATTAAGTACAAAATTTGCTACAACTTTTGTTCTAAAAGTTTTTTTGTAACATGCTTCGATTCCCAAATGTTACCATTAACTAATAGCAAAACAAAGAAATTCATCAAATTTTCATATTTTCGTCTTTTTTTTGATATTGACGCATCTGAGAGCAAAAACACAAGAGAGCAATATTGTTAAGAACAAAATTTGCTACAACTTTTGTTCTAAAAGTTTTTTTGTAACATGTTTCGATTCCCAAATGTTACCATAAGCTAGTAATAAAAGAAGGAAATTTATCAAATTCTCATATTTTTGTATTTTTCTCAATATTGACGCATCTGAGAACAAAAATAACACAGGGCAATATTGTTAAGAATAAAATTTGCTACAACTTTCGTTCCAAATACTTTTTTATAACATGCTCCGTTTCCAAAATGTTACCATTAATACTAGTAGAACAAAGAAATTCATAGAATATTCATATTTTCGTATTTTTTTCGATATTGATGCATCTGAGAGCAAAAGTGAAAGAGACCAGTATTGTTAAGAATAAAATTTGCTACAACTTTTGTTCTAAAAGTTTTTTTATAACATGTTTTGAATCCCAAATGTTACCATTAGCTAATAGTAAAACAAGAAAATTCATCAAATTTTCATATTTTCATACTTTTCTCAAAAATAACGCATCTAACAGCAAAAATGTAAGGGAGCAATATTGTTAAGAATAAAATTTGCCACAACTTTTGTTCTAAAAGTTTTTTTGTAACAGGTTTCGATTCCCAAATGTTACCATTAGCTAGTAGTAAAACAAAGAAATTTATCAAATTTTCAAACTTTTGTATATTTCTCGATATTGACGCATTTGAGAGCAAAAAGACAAGAGAGCAATATTGTTAAGAACAAAATTTGCTACAACTTTCGTTCTAAAAGTTTTTTTGTAACATACTTCGATTCCCAAATGTTACCATTAGCTAATAGCAAAACAAGGAAATTCATCAAATTTTCATATTTACGTATTTTTTTTGATATTGACGCATCTGAGAGCAAAACTACAAGAGAGCAATATTGTTAAGAACAAAATTTGCTACAACTTTCGTTCTAAAAGTTTTTTTGTAACATACTTCGATTCCCAAATGTTACCATTAGCTAATAGCAAAACAAGGAAATTCATCAAATTTTCATATTTACGTATTTTTTTTGATATTGACGCATCTGAGAGCAAAACTACAAGAGAGCAATATTGTTAAGAACAAAATTTGCTACAACTTTCGTTCTAAAAGTTTTTTTGTAACATACTTCGATTCCCAAATGTTACCATTAGCTAGCAGTAAAACAAAGAAATTTATCAAATTTTCGTATATTTCTCGATGTTGACGCATCTGAGAGCAAAAATACAAGAGAGCAATATTGTTAAGAACAAAATTTGCTACAACTTTCGTTCTAAAAGTTTTTTTGTAACATACTTCGATTCCCAAATGTTACCATTAGCTAGCAGTAAAACAAAGAAATTTATCAAATTTTCGTATATTTCTCGATGTTGACGCATCTGAGAGCAAAAATACAAGAGAGCAATATTGTTAAGAACAAAATTTGCTACAACTTTCGTTCTAAAAGTTTTTTGTCTCCTCCCGAAGATTGTTAAATACCGAAATGATATTTAGTAATTAATAATATAAAGAAAAAAGACTTGAGAATACTTAATAAAAAAAAAATAAAACAGATATCGTCACTGTTTCCATTTTCAAAGCCACTAAGGAGATAAATCGAGACAAAAAAACATTCAACCGTAATAAATTACCATATAGATAAACAAGAAGATTAGTCGAGTTCGTGTCGTTTTTTTTTAATTTTATATATTCCGACTTTGATGTCATCGGGAGTGACAATCCCGGCGTATAACTTCTTAACATCGACTAGTAACGCGACACCGACATAAATCACTTGTTTAAACGATTATCTATCCGCGTTGACCCTCGGGATCTTTCTTTCCCTCTTTCTCCCGGCGTTATCGACGCGAAGAACACAATAAATTCTTGTACTCGGTAGTGTTAAAATTTGTTACGTTTTCGAGATAAAAACAATATCTCGTTTCCGAGAAAGCGAAGAATGAAAAAGGAGACGGTTTTATTGCCAAAGAAGCCGCTCTCGAGTGTGTATAAAATGATTTATTATAATCTCGATCGTTTATTTTTACCCTCGTTAGTCGCTGTCTTTCTTAATGTATAAACTATAATTTTTTACTGTGGTGTTGTGGATAACAGCTGGGTTGTTGGGTATCATTAGGTCATCTTCCTTCTGTTTCATTTTTTTTTTTTTATTTATTTTAAGTAAGCAGGTAGGAATTGACGCTTCAAATCAAATTTAAACCACCCTCTAAGCTCTAAAGGTACATATATGCAAACGAAGCTATTTCAACGCTAAATTTCCCCAAGGTTTTAAGGCTTTGGTGGGTGTGAGACGAATTTTCACCCTACTCCATTTAAATTGCTCGCCATTTCCAACCCCCTAGCTACTCTATATTTTGGCCCTTAATTCCCAAATTTAAACGAAAAGGTTTAAATCATGAAGAGAGGATTTTAAGATAACGATTTTCAACGACCATGTTCTCCCAAAAAGTTAACTTACCATAAAACGCGCAAAAACCGAGAGGACAAAGACGAAAAAGATCCGAAACGCAGATAAGCCGCGATGGATAACAACCCCGAAGGAGATAAGTAACGGGGACCTTCAACTCCAGGGGGCCCACCCTAGATGGAGAAGGTAATAATTGGTAACGGGCGCCACAAAGTTAGAGGAAACCCGAAAAAATGTTAAAGACTTCTTAGAGAGACAAGAAGAAGAAACGAGAAATAGAAAAAGAGGAAAAGAAAAAAAGCGGTAATTGACTTAATGTTAACCGGCGCTGGTTGGACACACGCTGTGAAGGGGTCCCGACGACGGGCGCCACTGAAAAACTTAACACAAAAAAGAACAAAGGTAAAAATGACGAAAATACATAAATCCCGCAAATATAAATATGATTAAAAATGATCCTCAACAGTTGTTTGATCCCAGACTTTAATTCGTTTAAAAGGCGCCGTTGTTCTTTCGATGTGGTGGTTCATAACGAGGTCTCAATCACCGCACGCCAGAAAAACAAACATCCCACCTCTCGGGGCCCTCGTAAGGCAAGCTAATAACGCGGTTAAGACTTCGGATATCATAATAACAGCTCTAAGCCGTCGCCCGGCTCGTTATTCGACGAGCCCACGATCTTATAGATTTTCTAAAAGCACGACGAGAATTGGCCGACTGTGCCACACCGAACATCGGGTAACTGCAAAATTATAGGGTATCGCTTCGGCCGCGTCTCGAGCGCCTCGCCAGAGAGCTTTTGGGGTTTCACCATAAAGTTAACTTTTAGTTTAGACTCCTTTTCCCACAATATTCACACAAAGATCGAATTAAAAAAAAATTCATTTCGATTAAATATTCGTATTCTGCACAAAAAATCCTTTAAAATAAGTCCAAACACGACGTAGTTATCTTTAAAAACGCCCAAGATATACAATTTTAAAGCTAATTTGATCAAAAATTAATTTCGTTTTGTTCGGAATCACAATTTAGATCTTATTTTTATATCCTACACAAAAAATCCTTTAAAATGAGCCCAAACTCGACGTGGTTATCTCAAAAGATACTTAACAGCTCATATTTTGACATAACCTCAAAAAATGACAACCGGAAGTAACCAAAAATGACATTTTTTGAAATAAATAAATCGAGTTTGGGCTCATTTTATCGCATTTTTTATATAGATTATAAAAATAAAGCTTATTTCATCAAAAATTTATTTTATAAAAAAAATTAATTTTGTTCGGAATCATAATTTAGATTTTATTTTTATATTCCATACAAAAAATCCTTTAAAATGAGCCCAAACTCGACGTGGTTATCTCAAAAGATACCTAACAGCTCATATTTTGACATAACCTCAAAAAATGACAACCGGAAGTAACCAAAAATCACATTTTTTAAGAGAAATAGATCGAGTTTGGGCTCATTTTATCGCATTTTTTATGTAGATTATAAAAATAAAGCTTATTTCATCAAAAATTTATTTAATAAAAAAAATCGTTTTGTTAGGAATCATAATTTAGATCTTATTTTTATACTCTATACAAAAAATCCTTTAAAATGAGCCCAAACTCGACGTGGTTGTCTCAAAAGATACTTAACAGTTCATATTTTGACATAACCTCAAAAAATGACAACCGGAAGTAACCAAAAATGACATTTTTTGAGATAAATAAATCGAGTTTGGGCTCATTTTATCGCATTTTTTATATAGATTATAAAAATAAAGCTTATTTTACCAAAAATTTATTTAATAAAAAAATCGTTTTGTTAGGAATCATAATTTAGATCTTATTTTTATATCCTACACAAAAAATCCTATAAAATGAGCCCAAACTCGACGTGGTTATCTCAAAATATACTTAACAGTTCATATTTTGACATAACCTCAAAAAATGACAACCGGAAGTAATAAAAATGTTATTTTTTAAGATAAATAAATCGAGTTTGGGCTCATTTTATAGCATTTTTTATATAGATTATAAAAATAAAGCTTATTTCATCAAAAATTTATTTAATAAAAAAATTTCGTTTCGTTTGAAATCATAATTTAGATTATATTTTTATATTCTATACAAAAAATCCTTTAAAATGAGCCCAAACTCGACGTGGTTGTCTCAAAAGATACTTAACTGCTCATATTTTGACATAACCTCAAAAAATGACAACCGGAAGTAATCAAAAATGTTATTTTTTAAGATAAATATATCGTGTTTGGGAATCATAATTTAGATCTTATTTTTATACTCTATACAAAAAATCCTTTAAAATGAGCCCAAACTCGACGTGGTTGTCTCAAAAGATACTTAACAGTTCATATTTTGACATAACCTCAAAAAATGACAACCGGAAGTAACCAAAAATGACATTTTTTGAGATAAATAAATCGAGTTTGGGCTCATTTTATCGCATTTTTTATATAGATTATAAAAATAAAGCTTATTTTACCAAAAATTTATTTAATAAAAAAATCGTTTTGTTAAGAATCATAATTTAGATCTTATTTTTATATTCCATACAAAAAATCCTTTAAAATGAGCCCAAACTCGACGTAGTTATCTCAAAAGATACTTAACAGCTCATATTTTGACATAACCTCAAAAAATGACAACCGGAAGTAATCAAAAATGTTATTTTTTAAGATAAATATATCGTGTTTGGGCTCATTTTATCGCATTTTTTATATTGATTATAAAAATAAAGCTTATTTTACCAAAAATTTATTTAATAAAAAAATCGTTTTGTTAGGAATCATAATTTAGATCTTATTTTTATATCCTACACAAAAAATCCTATAAAATGAGCCCAAACTCGACGTGGTTATCTCAAAATATACTTAACAGTTCATATTTTGACATAACCTCAAAAAATGACAACCGGAAGTAATAAAAATGTTATTTTTTAAGATAAATAAATCGAGTTTGGGCTCATTTTATAGCATTTTTTATATAGATTATAAAAATAAAGCTTATTTCATCAAAAATTTATTTAATAAAAAAATTTCGTTTCGTTTGAAATCATAATTTAGATCTTATTTTTATATTCTATACAAAAAATCCTTTAAAATGAGCCCAAACTCGACGTGGTTGTCTCAAAAGATACTTAACTGCTCATATTTTGACATAACCTCAAAAAATGACAACCGGAAGTAACCAAAAATGTTATTTTTTAAGATAAATTAATCGTGTTTGGGCTCATTTTATCGCATTTTTTATATTGTATACAAAAAATCCTTTAAAATGAGCCCAAACTCGACGTGGTTATCTCAAAAGATACTTAATAGCTCATATTTTGACATAACCTCAAAAAATGACAACCGGAAGTAACCAAAAATGTTATTTTTTACGATAAATAGATCGAGTTTGGGCTCATTTTATCACATTTTTTATATACATTATAAAAATAAAGCCTATTTCATCAAAAAATAATTAAATAAAAAAATTTCGTTTTGTTCGGAATCATAATTTAAATCTTATTTTTATACTCTATATAAAAAACCCTTTAAAATGAGCCCAAACTCGACGTGGCTGTCTCAAAAAATACTTAACACTTCATATTTTGACATAACCTCAAAAAATGACAACCGGAAGTAACCAAAAATCGTATTTTACAAGATAAATAGGTCGTGTTTGGGTTCATTTTATCGCATTTTTTATGTAGATTATAAAAATAAAGCTTATTTCATCAAAAATTTATTTAATAAAAAAAATTTGTTTCGTTTAAAATCTTAATTTAGATTGTATTTTCATAATTAACATAAAAAAACGTTTAAAACAACACCAAACTCGACGTGGTTATCTCAAAAAACACCAAATATACTTAACAGCTCATATTTTGACATAACCTCAAAAAATGACAACCGGAAGTAACCGAAAATGTTATTTTTTGAGATAAATAAATCGAGTTTGGGCTCATTTTATCGCATTTTTTATGTAGATTACAAAAATAAAGCTTATTTCATCAAAATTTAATTTAATAAAAAAATTTTGTTTCGTTTAAAACTTTAATTTAGATTATATTTTCATAATTAACATAAAAAATCGTTTAAAACAACACCAAACTCGACGTGGTTATCTCAAAAAACACCAAAGATACATAACAATTCATATTTTGACATAACCTCAAAAAATGACAACCGGAAGTAATCAAAAATGTTATTTTTTAAGATAAATAGATCGAGTTTGGGCTCATTTTATCGCATTTTTTATATAGATTATAAAAATAAAGTTTATTTCATCAAAATTGAATTTAACAAAAATATTTTGTTTCGTTTAAAATCTTAATTTAGATTATATTTTCATAATTAACATAAAAAATCATTTAAAACAACCCCAAACTCGACGTGGTTATCTCAAAAAACACCAAAGATACATAACAATTCATATTTTGACATAACCTCAAAAAATGACAACCGGAAGTAATCAAAAATGTTATTTTTTAAGATAAATAGATCGAGTTTGGGCTCATTTTATCGCATTTTTTATATAGATTATAAAAATAAAGTTTATTTCATCAAAATTGAATTTAACAAAAATATTTTGTTTCGTTTAAAATCTTAATTTAGATTATATTTTCATAATTAACATAAAAAATCATTTAAAACAACCCCAAACTCGACGTGGTTATCTCAAAAAACACCAAAGATACATAACAATTCATATTTTGACATAACCTCAAAAAATGACAACCGGAAGTAATCAAAAATGTTATTTTTTAAGATAAATAGATCGAGTTTGGGCTCATTTTATCGCATTTTTTATATAGATTATAAAAATAAAGTTTATTTCATCAAAATTGAATTTAACAAAAATATTTTGTTTCGTTTAAAATCTTAATTTAGATTATATTTTCATAATTAACATAAAAAAACGTTTAAAACAACACCAAACTCGACGTGGTTATCTCAAAAAACACCAAAGATACTTAACAATTCATATTTTGACATAACCTCAAAAAATGACAACCGGAAGTAACCAAAAATCGTATTTTACAAGATAAATAGGTTGTGTTTGGGCTCATTTTATCGCATTTTTTATGTAGATTATAAAAATAAAGCTTATTTTACCAAAAATGTATTTAATAAAAAAATCGTTTTGTTAGGAATCATAATTTAGGTCTTATTTTTATATCCTACACAAAAAATCCTTTAAAATGAGCCCAAACTCGACGTGGTTATCTCAAAATATACTTAACAGTTCATATTTTGACATAACCTCAAAAAATGACAACCGGAAGTAACCAAAAATGTTATTTTTTAAGATAAATAAATCGTGTTTGGGCTCATTTTATCGCATTTTTTATGTAGATTATAAATATAACGTTTATATAATCAAAATTTAATTTAACAAAAATATTTTGTTTCGTTTAAAATCTTAATTTAGATTATATTTTCATAATTAACATAAAAAAACGTTTAAAACAACACCAAACTCGACGTGGTTATCTCAAAAAACACCAAAGATACATAACAATTCATATTTTGACATAACCTCAAAAAATGACAACCGGAAGTAACCAAAAATCGTATTTTACAAGATAAATAGGTCGTGTTTGGGCTCATTTTATCGCATTTTTTATGTAGATTATAAATACAATGTTTATTTCATCAAAATTTAATTTAATAAAAAAATTTTGTTTTGTTTGGAATCATAATTTAGATTGTATTTTCATAATTAATATAAAAAATCGTTTAAAACAACACCAAACTCGACGTGGTTATCTCAAAAAACACCAAAGATACATAACAACTCATATTTTGACATAACCTCAAAAAATGACAACCGGAAGTAATCAAAAATGTTATTTTTTAAGATAAATAGATCGAGTTTGGGCTCATTTTATCGCATTTTTTATATAGATTATAAAAATAAAGTTTATTTCATCAAAATTTAATGTAATAAAAATATTTTGTTTTGTTTCAAATCTTAATTTAGATTGTATTTTCATAATTAACATAAAAAATCGTTTAAAACAACACCAAACTCGATGTGGTTATCTCAAAAAATTCCAAAGATACGTAACAGTTTATATTTTGACATAACCTCAAAAAATGACAACCGGAAGTAACCAAAAATCGTATTTTTTAAGATAAATAGGTCGTGTTTGGGCTCATTTTATCGCATTTTTGATGTAGATTATAAAAATAAAGCTTATTTCATCAAAAATTTATTTAATAAAAATATTTTGTTTCGTTTAAAATCTTAATTTAGATTGTATTTTCATAATTAACATAAAAAAACATTTAAAACAACACCAAACTCGACGTGGTTATCTCAAAAAGCACCAAAGATACATAACAATTCATATTTTGACATAACCTCAAAAAATGTCAACCGGAAGTAACCAAAAATCGTATTTTACAAGATAAATAGGTCGTGTTTGGGCTCATTTTATTGGATTTTTTGCGTAGATTATGAAAATGAACTTTATTTCAACCTAACCTAAAAAAATATATATTTTATCATATTAATATTAATTTTTTTAAGTTATTACCTCAATATTTTGTAAGATGTTTAACATATAGGTCTTTTTGCGATTGTTTTTTTGCGGGTGGCGCCCCCGCGTGGGTGTTTGGTTAGCGTACCGCTGGCGCTAACGGGGTCCCCGCAATAAATCAGCGATAGCGTCCCGAACACGCTTATTTGCCGGGTAACGTGTTATTAGAGGAGCCCTCCTTCTCCATCCCTCTCAATCATCCCGTCTCTCTCTCGCAACGTTTGGTTAGTAATACGATCGGAGCGATAATGGGCGCCTGTGGTACTACGACGACGACGACGACGGATCGCCGCCGGCCATGGACGCGAACAGTAATGCAGGGTTACCAACCAGAAGGAGGCGAAACGAATAAAAAATTAACCAAAAAAGAAAAAAGAAAAAGAAGAAGAACAAGACAAAGATGTTTGCGTTATTTCTATTGTAATTTTTATTATTTGTTTAAAATTAAGTTTAAATCTTGAAATTCCGTTGATTTCTTTCTTTTATCTCCGTGTTTCCTTGGAATAATGTCTATGGTTAAGTTGAAAAGCGAAATGGTAATTATCCGGGTGGATTTATAGCTCGCCGCGATGAAATTCAACGTGTAATAACGCGTCACGGTCCACCTGGTTCGGGACCACACCGCGTTTCCGATGGACTCTGATGAAATTATCGTTGACGTCGTGTTGTGTGTTTTAAGGTTGGCAATAATTATTATGTATCCGCAAATCGCATCGAAAACTAGTCACAAAAATATCCATAAACTATTACTTTACGAACCATTAATTTTAACTGTCAATTTTGTGACTTTTATATCTGTCAATATTGACAGGTTTCAGTTCAAAATTTATGAACAATTTTTTCTGGGATTCTAATTTGTCAAAATTTCAATTTGAAAATGATGAATTGTTACAAAATTAAACTGCAAAAGTTTTCAAGAGGCTATAATCTATTATTATAGCTTTGGCATCAATACCAAATTGACACAAAAGTTTTTGATTTAAAGGGATTAAAGATAATTAATTCTGCATTGAGCTACTATTTTATTCGATTTTGCCGAGGTCGCTTGCGGCCGAGGCATGGGCTCAATACCACAATAAACACAAAAGTGGTTAATTTTAAAGGATTTTTTAGACATTATCAGGCAGCATTTTAAGATCAATAATTTTGCATTAAGTTACTATGAGCTTAATTTACGTTGCAAAATGAACGATTTTATTCGATTTTGCCGAGGTCGCTTGCGGCCGAGGCATGGGCTCAATACCACAATAAACACAAAAGTGGTTAATTTTTTAACGATTTTTCATCTGATAGCATTTTAAGATAAATAATGTTGCGTTGGGTTACTACTGGGATAATTTACATTGCAAAATGAGCGATTGAATCAGATTTTGCCGAGGTCGCTTCCGGCCGAGGCATGGACATCAATACCACAATGACACAAAAGTAGTTAATATCAAGGGATTTTTGATACTCAATATGGCAGCATTTTAAGATTAATAATTTTGCATTAAGTTACTATGGGCTTAATTTGCATTGGAAAATGAGCGATTTAATTAGATTTCGCCGAGGTCGCTTGCGGCCGAGGCATGGGCATTAATACCACGATGACACAAAAGTAGTTAATTTTAAAGGATTTTTTAGACATTATCTGGCAGCATTTTAAGATTAATAATTTTGCATTAAGTTACTATGGGCTTAATTTACATTGCAAAATGAGCGATTTAATCAAATTTTGCCGAGGTCGCTTGCGGCCGAGGCATGGGCATCAATACCACAATAACACAAAAGTTGTTAATATCAAGGTAGTTTTGATACTTAATCTGGCAGCATTTTAAGATTAATAATTTTACATTAAGTTACCATAGGCTTAATTTATATTGCAAAATGAGCGATTTAACCAGATTTCGCCGAGGTCGCTTGCGGCCGAGGCATGAGCATCAATACCACAATGACACAAAAGTGGTTAAATTTTTAACGATTTTTGATACTTCTTCTGATAGCATTTTAAGATAAATAATGTCGCATTGAGNTTAATCTGGCAGCATTTTAAGATTAATAATTTTGCATTAAGTTACTATGGGCTTAATTTACATTGCAAAATGAGCGATTTAATCAAATTTCGCCGAGGTCGCTTGCGGCCGAGGCATGGGCATCAATACCACAATAACACAAAAGTTGTTAATATCAAGGATGTCTTGATACTTAATCTGGCAGCATTTTAAGATTAATAATTTTACATTAAGTTACCATAGGCTTAATTTACATTGCAAAATGAGCGATTTAACTAGATTTCGCTGAGGTCGCTTGCGGCCGAGGCATGAGCATCAATACCACAATGACACAAAAGTGGTTAAATTTTTAACGATTTTTGATACTTCTTCTGATAGCATTTTAAGATAAATAATGTCGCATTGAGTTACCGCTGGGATAATTGTAAATTTAAAGATTTAGATTTAAGGATTTTATTTAGCTTTAAGAAAAAAATTGATTTATACAGAATTTAAGATTTACAGAATCGCAACCTCAAGAAACAAAATATTACTGGTTTTTGTATTGTCATTTTCTACCAATATCTTATCTTTATGTTCAGAACATTTTTTATCGTAAATATATCGGTAGTTCTCAACAATTTTAATTAATTTTCCATCGAATTCACTCATTTTGTTGGCACAGAAATAAACAACAGTTGAGGTTAGGTTATAACGCGCTATTAACACCGGCCGATCATTGGATACAGCTGATTGAGGTCGTCTTGCGCATGTGTGACGCTGTAAATTTAGAAAAGTTGACCAACTTTATGTTTACAGCTAAATCTTACAGCTTTGTATAAACGATACATGGGGTTTCAATACATTTAACTCTTACAGCTAAATTTTTAAATTTAAATTTACAGCTGAATCGTCTGTATAAACCCGGCTTTACATTGCAAAATGAACGATTCAATTAGATTTCGCCGAGGTCGCTTGCGGCCGAGGTATGGGCATCAATACCACAATGACACAAAAGTGGTTAATTTCAAAGGACTTTTGACACTTTATCTGGTTGCATGTTAAGATAAATAATGTTGCATTAAGTTATCAGGGATCTAATTTACGTTGTAAAAAGAACGATTTTATCCGATTTTGCCGAGGTCGCTTGCGGCCGAGGCATGGGCATCAATGACACAAAAGTGATTAATTTTAAACGATTTTTCACACTTCTTCTGACAGCATTTTAAGATAAGTAATGTTGCGTTGAGTTACTACGGGTATAATTTATGTTGCAAAATGAACGATTTAATGAGATTTTGCCGAGGTCGCTTGCGGCCGAGGCATGGGCATCAATATCGCAATGACATAAAAGTTGTTAATTTTAACGGATTTTTGATACTTTATCTGACAATATTTTAAGATAAATAATGTTACATTAAGTTACCACGAGCTTAATTTACGTTGCAAAATGTATGATTTTATCTGATTTTTCCAACGTCGCTTGCAGGCGAGGCATGGGCATCAATACCACGATGACATAAAAGTAGTTAATTTCAAGGGATTTGCGATTCTTTATCTGGCAACATTTTAACATTAATAATGTTGCATTAAGTTACTATGAGCTTAATTTACATTGAAAAATGAGCGATTTAATCAGATTTTGCCGAGGTCGCTTGCGGCCGAGGCATGTGCATCAATACCACAATGACACAAAAGTGGTTAATTTTAAACTATTTTTTACACTTGTTCTGATAGCATTTTAAGATTAATAATGTTGCATTGAGTTACCACGGGCATAATTTACGTTGCAAAATGAACGATTTTATCTGATTTGGCCGAGGTCGCTTGCGGCCGAGGCATGGGCATCAATACCACAATGACACAAAAGTGGTTAATTTTTTAACGATTTTTCACACTTCTTTTGATAACATTTTATGATAAATAATGTTGCATTAAGTTACTATGAGCTTAATTTACATTGCAAAATGAGCGATTTAATTAGATTGCGCCGAGGTCGCTTGCGGCCGAGGCATGAGCATCAATACCATAATGACACAAAAGTGGATAATTCCAAAAGACTTTTGACACTTTATTTGGTTACATTTTAAGATAAACAATGTTGCATTGAGTTACTACGGGTATAATTTATGGTTCAATATGAACGATTTTATCCAATTTCGCCGAGGTCGTTTACAGCCGAGGCATGGACGTCAATTCCGTAATCACACAAAAGTTAATTTTAAAGGATTTTTGATACTTTATCTCGCAGCATTTAAAGGTAAATAATGTTGCATTAAGTTACCATGGATATAATTTATGTCGCAAAATGAACGATTTTATCCGATTTCACCAAGGTCGCTTGTGTCCGAGGCGTCAATACCACAATAACACAAAAGTGGTTAATTTTAAACTATTTTTTAAACTTGTTCTGTCACACTTTTAATATATAAAATGTCGCATTGACCATAATTTATGTTGCAAAATGAACGATTTAATCAGATTTCGCCGAGGTCGCTTGCGGCCGAGGCATGGGCATCAATACCACAATGACACAAAAGTGATTAATTTCAAAGGACTTTTGACACTTTATCTGGTTGCATTTTACGGTAAATAATGTTGCATTAAGTTACCACGAGCCTAATTTACCTTGCAAAATGAACGATTTAAATCCGATTTCGCCGAGGTCGCTTGCGGCCGAGGCATGGGCGGGTATCAATACCACAATGACACAAAAATGAAACCATATTACACAATTCATTTGTAAAGAAATCGGCCAACTCAACAGACCATCTCATAAATTTTGAAAAAATTTGTAATCTAAAAAGTATCACGTTGTTTGATGTAAATCGGAACGGTTTTTATCATTGAATGATGTAGCAAGATTTGCAAAAATATGTCGATTGATAGGTAGATATTAAATTTTAAAAATTAATACAGGACTTGTTAAAAGCAGAATATAAAGAGATAATGAATTGTAATTAAACACAAAGATTCACCTAAAACAAGTAAAACAAGGTGTCGTGAATGTTATAAAAGAATTTAGGACTAGAATTAAAATCTTTTAATGTAAAATACTAGGCCCAAAAATGATTTACAGGTTTTGTATATATCTATATTATAGAATGAATATGACTTCATTCTCATTTCAGTAAAAGTGCGACATTCTAATGGATGTGAAGGTAGATTGCATTGNATAATTTATGGTTCAATATGAACGATTTTATCCGATTTCGCCGAGGTTGTTTACAGCCGAGGCATGGACGTCAATTCCGTAATCACACAAAAGTTAATTTTAAAGGATTTTTGATACTTTATCTCGCAGCATTTAAAGGTAAATAACTTTAAAGTAACTTAATGCAACAAAGTTATCAAGGATACAATTTATGTTGCAAAATGAACGATTTTATCTGATTTCACCAAGGTCGCTTGTGGCCGAGGCATCAATACCACAATAACACAAAAGTGATTAATTTTAACCAATTTTTTACACTTGTTCTGTCCCAATTTTACTATATAAAATGCCGCATTGAGTTGCTACGAGCATAATTTATGTTGAAAAATTAACGATTTAATCAGATTTCGCCGATGTCGCTTGCGGCCGAGGCATGGGCCTCAATATGGCAATGACACAAAAGTGGTTAATTTTAAAGGATTTTTGATACTTTATCTGGCAACATTTTAGGATAAATAATGTTGTATTAAGTTACTACGAGCTTAATTTACGTTGCAAAATGTATAGTTCATTTTTTTTCTATAATACCTGTGAAATTGTTGTAAAGTTAGCAAAATTAACAGGGAGTTTTGTTTTATCTTATTTTGAAATAGATATGTAACACTAACGTTTGAGTTTGAAAAAGAAAAAGAGAAAAAGAAAAGGTGCATAAAACATGTTGTGGGGTGTTTATTTGCGATTTATTTACCTAGAAAAGGTGTTTTGTTCTATTTAATTGCTTTGTAGTACGTTTTTACAATAAATATGTATTTCGTTAAAATCGTATTAATCTAAAAATTGATTAGTATTTTAACCTTAACTATTTAGTCACTGAAAATGTTACTAAAAATCAGGAAAACAACATAAATTTTATAAGGGTCCTAGATAATATCAACTGAAACCCTAAAAAATTTACATTGACAAGTATTACAGAAAAAAAACGAACTATACGAGCGAATTCGGCCAACTCAACAGACCATCGCATAATTAAAAGAAATTAAATATTGTTTCCAATTTTTTTGCAACAATTGTGACGCGTTATCCGAAATATTAACATTTGAACTCCAACACTTATAAACAACAAGTTATTAAGTGTCACGATTTCAAGACAACCTATACTCATCGAGGTGCTTTTGATGTTTATTTCTGAGACATTTAAAAAGCATAATAACCAAAAATTACGAAGTCGGATACATGCTGCTTCAAACGCTTGCTGTGATGTTATTTTAAAATGCTCTGGTGATGATTCTGCGATGTTGCGTCTACGTATTCTTCACTTGAAAGCAAATTTCACGGATATCTAGGAAACTAGAGGCTTTAGTTATGTGATTTTTGATAAATTTTGAAAAAACTTGTAATCTAAAAAGTATCATATCGTTTGATATATTTCGCAACGTCTTTAATCATTGAAAAGTACCTACGTTTCTTAATATTAATTAAAGTAATTAATTGACATAGCAAAATATATCGAGTGATGGCTCGATATTAAATTTTAAAAATTAACAAAGCGTATTTGCATTTTGAGATAAAATAATATATATGTACAGTAAAAGTGCGACATTCTAATGGATGTGAAGGTAGATTGCATTGTCAAACTTCCTTAATGTTTTCTCCAACTTTCTGTTAATGTGATATCGATTGCAGCTATAATCAGTAATAATTTTTTAATCTTTTATTTGAGTGTACAAGATGTGCCCAATTTTGTAATGGTTGTGTCCAAAATATAGCGTCTCAGCTGCAATGAAGAATCAGTTTTGGGTTGATATGCTATTAACTGTACATGCTAGTTATGACAAATTATAGATTCTGAGTCCTAAGGCTGTGTGCACATGGAGCTGCTTGTCTTAGACGCAAATTAGAGTATTCTGTAAAAAGTGTGAAACTTAGCGTCATCTACTGATAGCTCATTGCCGGCAACAAATAATGTTTTGTCGATATTTCTACGAATATAAGGATGGACCCAAAATGTTCTCGTGGTAACAAAGATAACTTAAGATTAGATGACTTGAGATATTGGCAACTACTGGCAATAAGCCTAATAAGTTTAGGCAAAGTTGCTTGCAGACGAATTTTGAAATAATTTGGTGTCAATGTACTGCCTCGGCATTATCACGCATTTTGTGTCAAAAAATCAATAATTCAAAACAATAAATTACTTTTCAACAAAAAAAAAATCATTTTGAACAACTCTTATTTGTACAGACATAAATAAATTTTTGATACACACTCACAAAGTAATACGTAGGCTTATTAACTTCCCTCTCCCAGCTTTTTTTTTTCTTTTCTCCCTTTACCACTCCCCGCAACCGTTAGAGAGGCCCTTTTCCCCCCTTAGGTACTACGTTAAATAGCCGGGATTCAGATCCTGTCAAAGGTACAGGAAGCGAGTATGTGTGAATTTTTGAACGGGACGGGGTGTTAGTAATTGGACCACTTATGCAAAAGGGGGCGAGAGGACGTGGGGGGGATTCTGTAGGAAAAAACTCGGCGGCTAGGAGACGCAAAATCAGGAAAAAGAAGGACGAAAAGAGTTCTTTGTGTACTCTCATCCCTTTTTATTCCTTACAAAATATTATTCGGCGTCTTTTTCTAATCGATTTTAAAGATTTTTTCGAAATGAGAATATTTCAAAAAATTTATTGACAAGTAGTTTGTGATGACGCAAGTGAAAAGTCCTTTGAGCTCTTTTCAGTAACCCCTCCGATGAGAGGTCAGGTCGGAGGGGTAGCCAGATGGGGATGAAAGGAAAAAAGTTGAAGTGTTCTCGTCGTAGGTGAGATAGAAAGGCGTTAGTAGCCGTTTTCAGCGGCTGAAACGGCGAATATTCATTAGCGGCGCGACGTCGAGTGACCCAATCATAAGCCCCACTCGAACGGGATTTATAAAGATAAGGGGTACCACCACAACCACCCCCAAAGCAAAAAAAAAATGCTTTCTCCGTTTCAATTTGTATCTTTATGATTTTTTTTGAGGTTATGTTTAAATTTGGGGGGTGCTTAAATTTTATTCCTTTTCGTAGAGGGGAGAGAGATATTAAATAAAAATACGAGGGAGGCAACATTCGTGTGTTATTGCGAATTCTTCTTGTTTTCGATATTAAATAACAGAAATTCGAAACGTGATATGATTCTTTTTGTTACCAAAAACGTTTTTTAAAGGTTATAATTTGATAATTTCCGTAAAAATCGAATTAGCCTAATTAGCGTTCCCAAACAAGCGTCTATTTCGAGAAGGAGAAGGTTTTCTTGGGTGGCCCTGATTTGATGCGCTATCTTTTTCTATCCGCCCGCGTTTTCTCTTTTTGTTCCCCTCTGCACTCTTTTGAGAGTGTTTTGTTTTACGGCGAAAAAAAAAGAAAAAAAAAGACTACGCTCGGTCGATAAGTACATAACCTATACTCGCCCTTCTTTACACCTTTATTTCTCGGCGAAATCGCAACGCCGTCGGTAAAATAATTTCGCCTTCTACGATGATGAATGTTGTTAAAGCGTATAACCTCAAATTTGACACGCTTGCTTTGAATTTAACCTCAAACTATTTATGGATGAATTATTTATGGGAGATAAAGAAATAAAAGGAAGAAAATGCGTGTTAATGCATTTTTTTAATTTTATGGAAATGAAATTCAAGATTATTTTCCTAAATATTGTTTGTATCAAAAAAATTTTCAAATAAAACTTGCTCAGAATTAAACAAGGAACAACGTTTGTAGGCAACATTTTTTCAAATTATCGATTTTTTATTTTCCCTGTGAATAGTACAGAAATGAAAATCAAGATTATCTTCCTAATTATTATTTGTATCAAAATATTTTTCAAATAAAACTTGTTCAAAATTAAACAAGGAACTACTTTTATAAGCACCATTATTTAAAATTATCAATTTTTTAAATTCCCTTTGAACAGTATATACAGGGTGATTCAAAAAACCGCTGACAGACTTCTAGGGCAGGTAATACATCAAAAATTAAGATGAAAAGTCTACATTATCTGCAATAAAAAGCCCTTTTTTAAAAATATTTTCAACTCCACTGCTAATTTTGTCAAACGGGCAGTATTTTCATGTAAACTGATCAATTATCTATCAATTGGTCTCTTACAAAACTTTGATTAAAGCAACAGTTTTTGATTGAATTAACAAATTTTCTACAAACGTAGAAATTTCCAATTGATAGATAATTGATCACTTTACACGCGTAGAGAGCAATGGCGTAGACAATATTTCTAAAAAAGTGTTTTTTTATTGCAGATAATGTTTAATTTTAAAGAAACTTTGATCTGCTATATCTCGCCAACGAGGCATTTCCGACCCCATGTATATTAAGACTATTCATCGTAATTTTTTTTGTATTATCTACTCTAGAAGTCTGTCAGCGGTTTTTTGAATCACCCTGTAAATAGAATTCAAGATTATCTTCCTAATTATTGTTTATATCAAAATATTTTTCAAATAAAACTTGTTCAGAATTAAACAAGGAACAACGTTTGTAGGCATCATTTTTGAAAATTATGACTTTTTTAATTTCCCTGTGAATAGTACAAAAAATCTAATTCACGATTATCTTCCAAATTATTGTTTGTATCAAAAAATTTTTCAAATAAAACTTGTTCAGAATTAAACAAGGAACAACGTTTGTAGGCAAAATTTTTTCAAAATATCGATTTTTTATTTTCCCTGTGAATAGTACAAAAATGAAATTCACGATTATCTTCCAAATTATTGTTTGTATCAAAAAATTTTTCAAATAAAACTTGCTCAGAATTAAACAAGGAACAACGTTTGTAGGCAACATTTTTTCAAATTATCGATTTTTTAATTTCCCTGTGAATAGTACAAAAATTAAATTCACGATTATCTTCCAAATTATTGTTTGTATCAAAAAATTTTTCAAATAAAACTTGCTCAGAATTAAACAAGGAACAACGTTTGTAGGCAACATTTTTTCAAATTATCGATTTTTTAATTTCCCTGTGAATAGTACAAAAATTAAATTCACGATTATCTTCCAAATTATTGTTTGTATCAAAAAATTTTTCAAATAAAACTTGCTCAGAATTAAACAAGGAACAACGTTTGTAGGCAACATTTTTTCAAATTATCGATTTTTTAATTTCCCTGTGAATAGTACAAAAATTAAATTCACGATTATCTTCCAAATTATTGTTTGTATCAAAAAATTTTTCAAATAAAACTTGCTCAGAATTAAACAAGGAACAACGTTTGTAGGCAACATTTTTTCAAATTATCGATTTTTTTATTTCCCTGTGAATAGTACAAAAATGAAATTCACGATTATCTTCCAAATTATTGTTTGTATCAAAAAATTTTTCAAATAAAACTTGCTCAGAATTAAACAAGGAACAACGTTTGTAGGCAACATTTTTTCAAATTATCGATTTTTTAATTTCCCTGTGAATAGTACAAAAATGAAATTCAAGATTATCTTCCTAATTATTGTTTGTATCAAAATATTTTTCAAACAAAACTTGTTAAGAATTACAACAGGAACAACTTTTATAAGCACAATTTTTTAAAATTACTAACTTTATGATTTCCTGTGAACAGCATAAGAATCGAATTCAAAATTATCTTCCTAATTATTGTTTGTATCAAAATATTTTTCAAATAAAACTTGTTAAAAATTAAAAAAGGAACAACTTCTGTCACAACAATTTTTTAAAATCATCAATTTTTTAGTTTCAAATGTTGTTAAAGCGTATAACATCAAATTTGACCTCAAACTGTTTATGAATAAATTATTTATGGGAAATTAAAAAAAAATAAAAGGAAGAAAATGCGTGTTAACGCATTTTTTTTTGCGTTACTTTGCCGACATGTGGGTTAAAAATAGTAAAAAAAAAATGTTTATTTGATATTGTTTAAAAATCGTGTTAATTTTTCGAATAGTTGTAATTCTTACCTTCCGCTTTTTGTGATAACCATCTCCGTCCCCAGTTTATGAAACTTCTCCCATAAATCCTTCCCTTCCAACGTCACCTTCGGATCGTCCACAACACCATCTTCCTCGGGTTGAACTGCTCTTAACGGTCTCACCATAGCCGGATGATGATTATGGGCGGCGACCGCCGCCGCTAAAACGACGTCTTCGGCGGTGGTGTAAGGATGAGCACCTAGAGCCGCTGCATGTGGGTTGTGTGGTCCGCCGATTTTTGGAATTAAAGTTCCCGGGTAACAACCGTGACCTTGTCCGAAAGCGGCTAAAGCTGCAGCGGGAAAATATGCAGCTGGAGTTGCGGGGGCCGCTGCTGGCGCCGGCGCCTGCTGCGCCCCCGAGGCCGCCGTCAGCAAACTGCTGACACTAAAATCTGTCTGCCTGGGTAACTGCAGGAATGGGTGGTAGGCCATCGATGACGTGGCCGTCGTGGCCGTTGCTGGATCGCTGATGCCGTCGACGACGTCGCTGTCGTCGTCGCCGCCGTCTCCTCTTCTCAATTTGTCGGGGGCGGCGCCCGTCTCGAAACGCATTTGGCGGCGATCAGTTGTGACAACGGCCACAGCATATGATTCCAAGTTTTTTTAAAAAAGGGTCAAACTTAACTTCTTAAAGTTAATAATTACTTCTTCTTTATTACACTTTTTTCGTTTTCAATAATCTGAAATTAAAACGAACACTAAATTAAACGTTTTTATCTTTTTAACCTCACATTTTTACATTTCAAAGATTTGACAGTTATAAATTTAGTTTTAAATTACTACCAACTTAGAAAATTAAAAAGTCACTATTACAATATAAATAATAATAAATTTTTATTAAAATTAAACTATTAAAATAATTTTAATTTAATCATCAATTAAACGTTATTAAACGTTTTTATTTTATTTAAAAACAATTTTATTCCGATTTCGAACCAATCTCGGAGACAAACGTGAAGTTAACCGCATTAATGTCGCTGTCAAAAAATTTGACGTCCACGTTAGTCAGTTTAAATTGAAGAAATAACAGTTTTCTCTGTTAATATAGCAAAAGTATTCGTTATCTTCGCCTAAGTTGAAGTTATTAAGAGTGTGTTGCTTCCAAAGTTGATATTGAGTAAGGTTAGTGTACAAATAATCATGATTAATCTTATAATGCTATAATTTTAGCCCTATATGCTTATTACATTTGAAAGAAATCGAGATATTTGTGTACAATTAATAATTGTGTACTTAAGGAACGAATTATTAACCAAGGCGAGTTTGAGGTTGATGAAAATCTTGATTATTGTGATATTTAAATCAAATACTGTAAATAGATTCTTGTAGATAGAAGATATGTACAAAAATGCTACAATTTGAGCCATATAAGTTAAACAACGAATCACAAGATGAGGATTAAAACAAATTTGGCTAAAAACATGAAATATTCCATCAGTTAGAGTAAGTGTTCAAAATTTCTTTCGTTTTTGAGGTCATTAAAGGACGTTTAATTCTGTTTTGCAACTGTTGAGGTGAATATAAATTAAAAAATGTATAAATTATTTTTCAACACCTTGTATCTTGAATACGGATGCCGTTATGAACATTTTTTAATAAGCAAATTCTACTTATTTTTCAGTATTTTACTTATATAGCACATTTTTTGAAACAGCTTGTTCTAAATGACCCACCATTGCTAACTTTGTTATTAGTGGAGGTACAAAGTCGGTGAAAACCAACTCAGAAGTCAATGTTTTGGCATATTTCAAAACGTACTAATAGTATAAGTACAAATATTAGTAGCTGGTGACACTGAAAAGAGGCTAATCTTTCGTCAATGGATTACAGATATGTGTAGACAAAATGTAAATGCATTGTATGGAGCGATAAAGCCAAATTTTCAAATAAAGGAATGTTTAATTTACTTATTTACCTCGAATCATAAAAAAGTTAGCAATGGTGCGCACTTAATTTAGAATAGGCTGTATAACTAAGTCGAGGAAGATAAAACCTGGTGATTTTAAAATATCAAAGATATATTTTGGCATTACAAATATTTTATATATATTAATCACATTTTACGATTAACAGTTTTGATTCTAGAACCTCGTTTGCAAACGACCTCGGATTACAATTAATAATTAAGATAGCAAAGATATTTGTTGCTAAAAACACGTCACTTTATGATTAAGACTTGGGTTGCTACAAACACTTTATATATATCAATTTTGATGCTGCTTTTGTATTAAATTTAGCTGATATCGCTTGCGGCCGAGGCGCTACAAATATTTTATATACCGGGTGTCCAATTAGTGTGATATCGGACGATATCTCCTTACAGGGTGTCGCTAGAAGAAAATGTTTATATATGAAGTTGTTTGGTGCTCGAAGGTGCATAACCTAAAAATATTTTTGTTTATACAAGGTGTTCCAAAAACAAAGTACAAGGTACAACTTCGTACATTTAAATGGACCACCCCATATTTTATTACATTTTTGAATTACCCTTAAAATTCGACATACTTTTTGTTAAGCATTACATTTTGTGAAAAAATCGTGTCTATAAAAGAAAGCATACCCAATTTATTTAAGACCCTACAAAGCAAATCTTTTGTAGATTATTAATGCATAGTTCTACAGGGTGTTCGTAATATTGTACTCAATACCAGAAACTTGAAATAGCTATATCTCATTTTTTTTAAATGGAATGCCTCATATTTTTTTGTCTTAAATTATTCACCAAGTAATAAGGCTTCTTTTTTATAAAGCATGTCCTATACCTATTTGCAATAGTTATCAAGTTATTTATAGGACAATAGGTACGAAGTTACGAATATTACGAAGTTCTACCTTGTACTTTGTTTTTGCAACAACCTGTATAAACAAAAATATTTTTGGGTTATGCACCTTCGAGCACCAAACAACTTTATATATAAACATTTTCTTCTAGCGACACTCTGTAAGGAAATATCGTCCGATATCGCACTAATTGGACACCTGTATATATAGCAACCTCATTTTATGATTAAGACTTGGGTTGGGTTAGCGGAGATATTTTTTGATGACAGCATGTCATTGTAGATGATGTCGCTTGCGGTCGAGGCGCTACTAACACTTTATATATATACAGTGTGTCCCAGGATAGATGCTGCAAGAGGTATAATGACTTAAAAATTTATGATACGGAAAAATTTTATTAAGAAAAGTTGTTCAAAATGAGAAATTATGGTCTTATACAAAATTTCAGAAGGATCTATCTACTTTGGTTGAACTACCACATTTTAATTTAAATACATAAATATTATATAGTAATTGAAATGTGAACTATGGAGGAGAAGGGAAGAGGGGACAAATAGTATTTTAATTGATGTAAAAATTGCAAAATTAATACAATAAAACTCTTAGTTGTGGTAGTGCAATGGTGAAATGTGAACTAAAACTGAGGGATAGTGCAATTTATTTGTATTATCTCTTAGTAATTAAATATGGTGGTTTAATCAATGTAGGTAGATATTTTGCCGTATCATGAACAAAAAGCTTACTTTACCTGAACTCAAAATAGATTTCGTTTCACTATCAAGTGCGAGTTGATTTTCAAAATATGAAAATATACTTAAAATTCTCTCCACACCAAGCAGGGCTTAATTCCTCAGCATTAAATTAAAATTCAGAAATTTTTAAATCATTATACCTCTTGTAACATCTTTCCTGGGACACACTGTATATATATATATATATATAAACCTCACTTTATGATTAAGACTTGGGTTGGGTTGGATTACCAAGTGGTTTGCGGCTGAGGCGCTACAAACACTTTATATATATCAACCTCATTTTATATATATATATATATATATATAGATAGATAGACTCGCTTGCGGGGCTATCTATATTGTCTATATTAATGTCTATATTACTGTTGATTTCTATGTTACCGATGATAATGATAAAGTTGTAAGTGGAATTGGGCAAATAAAAGTTAAGGAAATGCTACTAGACGATTAAATGTGTTCTATGGAGCTAACAAATAATCAAGCGAACTAAAATCCGAATATATAAGACAGTGTCAATCATAAAATGAGGTTGAGGCATAAAAAGTATATAAGAAAACCGATTCTGATACATTAATTTTATAAATAATATAAATATGACACTTAATAATAAATATATAAAGTATTAATTGTAGCGCCTCGCCCGCAAGCGACCTCGGCTACAATATCTACCCATCAGCTAATAAATGTCTACATATCTAGCTAATATATATATATGATATCTCCTTACAGGGTGTCGCTAGAAGAAAATGTTTATATATGAAGTTGTTTGGTGCTCGAAGGTGCATAACCTAAAAATATTTTTGTTTATACAGGGTGTTGCAAAAACAAAGTACAAGGTACAACTTCGTAAATTTAAATGGAACACCCCATATTTTATTACATTTTTGAATTACCCTTAAAATTCGACATACTTTTTGTTAAGCATTACCTATACCAAAATTTTACCGTTTTTGAAATATTCAACATTTTGTGAAAAAATCTCCGTCTGCACGTGTCTATAAAAGAAAGCATACCCAATTTATTTAAGACCCT
>NW_019280541.1:239694-301102 GCF_000648695.1 Onthophagus taurus
TAAGACTTGGGTTGGCTTGAGTTGAGTTAGCGAAGATATTTTTTGATGACAGCATATCATTGTAGATGATGTCGCTTGCGGCCGAGGTGCTACCAACACTTTATATATATATATATATATATCAATCTTATTTTACGATTAACAGTTTTGACTCCAAAATTTGTATATTTATTAGATATATATTAGCTAAATATGTAGACATTTATTAGCTGATGGGTAGATATTGTAGCCGAGGCGCTACAAACACTTTATATATATCAACCTCATTTTACGATTAACAATTTTGATTGCAGAGCCTCGCCCGCAAGCGACCTCGGCTTTTGTATTAAAATTGACGAAGATGAGACATTCCCATTTTGGTATACAACTAACAATTAAGATAGTAAAGACATTTTTTGCTAAAGGTACGTCATTATAGCTAATGTCGTTTGCGGCCGAGGCGCTACAAATATTTTATATATATAGCAACCTCATTTTATTATTAAGACTTGGGTTGGCTTGAGTTGAGTTAGCGAAGATATTTTTTGATGACAGCATATCATTGTAGATGATGTCGCTTGCGGCCGAGGTGCTACCAACACTTTATATATATATATATATATATCAATCTTATTTTACGATTAACAGTTTTGACTCCAAAATTTGTATATTTATTAGATATATATTAGCTAAATATGTAGACATTTATTAGCTGATGGGTAGATATTGTAGCCGAGGCGCTACAAACACTTTATATATATCAACCTCATTTTACAATTAACAATTTTGATTGCAGAGCCTCGCCCGCAAGCGACCTCGGCTTTTGTATTAAAATTGGCGAAGATGAGACATTCCCATTTTGGTATACAACTAACAATTAAGATAGCAAAGACATTTTTTACTAAAAGTACGTCATTATAGCTTTGCGGCCGAGGCGCTACAAATATTTTATATATATAGCAACCTCATTGTATGATTAAGACTTGGGTTGGCTTGAGTTGAGTTAGCGAAGATATTTTTTGATGACAGCATATCATTGTAGATGATGTCGCTTGCGGCCGAGGCGCTACCAACACTTTATATATATATATATATCAATCTTATTTTACGATTAACAGTTTTTACTCCAAAATTTTTATATTTATTAGAAATATATTAGCTAAATATGTAGACATTTATATATTTAGATATTGTAGCCGAGGCGCTACAAACACTTTATATATATCAACCTCATTTTACGATTAACAATTTTGATTACAGAGCCTCGCCCGCAAGCGACCTCGGCTTTTGTATTAAAATTGACGAAGATGAGACATTCCCATTTTGGTATACAACTAACAATTAAGATAGTAAAGACATTTTTTGCTAAAGGTACGTCATTATAGCTAATGTCGTTTGCGGCCGAGGCGCTACAAATATTTTATATATATAGCAACCTCATTTTATTATTAAGACTTGGGTTGGCTTGAGTTGAGTTAGCGAAGATATTTTTTGATGACAGCATATCATTGTAGATGATGTCGCTTGCGGCCGAGGTGCTACCAACACTTTATATATATCAACCTCATTTTACAGTTAACAATTTTGATTGCAGAGCCTCGCCCGCAAGCGACCTCGGCTTTTGTATTAAAATTGGCGAAGATGAGACATTGCCATTTTGATATACAACTAACAATTAAGATAGCAAAGACATTTTTTACTAAAAGTACGTCATTATAGCTAATGTCGCTTGTGGCCTAAGCGCTACAAATATTTTATATATATATAGCAACCTCATTTTATGATTAAGACTTAGGTTGGCTTGAGTTGAGTTAGCGAAGATATTTTTTGATGACAGCATATCATTGTAGATGATGTCGCTTGCGGCCGAGGTGCTACCAACACTTTATATATATATATATATATATCAATCTTATTTTACGATTAACAGTTTTGACTCCAAAATTTGTATATTTATTAGATATATATTAGCTAAATATGTAGACATTTATTAGCTGATGGGTAGATATTGTAGCCGAGGCGCTACAAACACTTTATATATATCAACCTCATTTTACAATTAACAATTTTGATTGCAGAGCCTCGCCCGCAAGCGACCTCGGCTTTTGTATTAAATTTGGCGAAGATGAGACATTGCCATTTTGGAATACAATTAACAATTAAGATATCAAAGACATTTTTTACTAAAAGTACGTCGTTATAGCTGATGTCGCTTGCGGCCGAGACGCTACAAATATTTTATATATATAGCAACCTCATTTTATGATTAACAGTTTTGACTCCAAAATTTTTTTATATTTATTAGATATATATTAGCTGATGGGTAGATATTGTAGCCGAGGTGCTACAAACACTTTATATATTTATTATTAAGAGACATATTAATATTAGTTATTATATATACTTATATACTTTTTATGCCTCAACCTCATTTTATGGTTGACACTGTCTTATATATTCGGATTTTAGTTCGCTTGATTATTTGTTAGCTCACAACACATTTAATCATCTGGTAGCATTTCTTTAGCTTTTATTTGCCTAATTCCACTTATAACTTTATCATTATCATCCCCGGCATTCGATATTTTAATTCCACCATGTATTATTGATATAGTTTGATATAGTTTTGAGTCCAGAGATATATAAGTAACAATTGTGTTCTAACATAGCAAAGAAATCGAAATTTTAATTTCCCTGTGAATAGTACAAAAATGGAATATAGTATTATTTTCCTAATTATTGTTTGTATCAAAATATTTTTCAAATAAAACTTGTTCAGAATTATACAAGGAACAGTGTTTGTAGGCAACATTTTTTAAAATTATGAATTTTTTAATTTCCCTGTGAATAGTACAAAAAGTCGAATTAACGATTATCTTCCAAATTATTGTTTGTATCAAAATATTTTTTAAATAAAACTTGTTCAGAATTAAACAAGGAACAGTGTTTGTAGGCATCATTTTTTAAAATTATGAATTTTTTAATTTCCCTGTGAATAGTACAAAAAATCAAATTCGCGATTATCTTCCAAATTATTGTTTGTATCAAAAAATTTTTCAAATAAAACTTGTTTAAAATTAAACAAGGAACAGTGTTTGTAGGCACCATTTTTTAAAATTATGAATTTTTTAATTTCCCTGTGAATAGTACAAAAAATCGAATTCACGATTATTTTCATAATTATTGTTCGTATCAAAAAATTTTTTAAATAAAACTTGTTCAGAATTAAATAAGGAACAGTGTTTAAGGAAATGCTATCATATATATATATATATTTTATCAATCATATATATAATTTTGTGAAGATATTGCAATTTTAGTATAGAATTAAAAATTAAACAAAGCAATCTCAGTTTATATATATAATTCGACGTTATTAACATTATTAGCGTATTGAAGTTAACTCAAACATTTCGTTTTTATTAACACTCTCGCCTCAAGCTTTTATATCTAAACCTACAAAGATAAAACACCACAAAAAATCTTTAGCGAAATTCTTGTATTAGAAAAAAACATAGGGGTTTTTAATTGAGGATACTTTCAATTTCAAATTATATATCGAAATGATAAAAAAAAATAACATGAGACTTGATTAGCACCACGCTAAATTTAATCATGATGTACAAGCGAAGCTAAAATAGTTAATTCATTTTGGATTAGCTTTGAAGATACTTTTTCAAAGTTAAAAGAACCCAATTAAACCAAACTATTTTTATTATCACGATTTAATACAATCAATTTTTGATTAATTACAACTTTAACCCGGAGTTAACGCTCGATTAACGCTTAGTTAAGCATTTCTATATTAAACGCTTTATTGTAGCTAACTAACTAAGTGATGATGTAACCTCATTTTATATATATGTATGTTCAAGTTTCCGTCGCCTTAGTTTAAATTAAAAAAAAAATCCTACCTTATTCTTTTCCCCCACAAAAATTATCCTCAAATAATTTTCTGATCACACAAAATAAAAAATCACAAATTTTAAGTCAAATCACTTCATTTTCAGTTTATTTGTTTCAATTCATTTTTGTTTTTTCAGACCCCGTCGCTTAACTTTCCATTATTTTCTTTTTTTTTTTTTGATAAGAATCAAAAAAAAATCTCTTCGGGTTAAATTGTTGTTGTTATTTATTTATTTATTAATTTTTTTCGTCAAATTAAAATAATCACATCAAGTTCTTTTTTCTTCTTCTTATATTATTCTCGGTGTGTCATCAGATTCAAAATGAAAACATAAAAAAAAAAAACCCACAAAAACGCACGCACGATTTTGGTTTTTTCGGTTAAAAAATATTATCGAATAAAAAGGCCGGAATCGCGTCGAGAAAAGAAATCGTTTAGCACCTCCGGTCGCGTACGGTGGCGACGGCGAACTGCCTTCTGCGCGGGCTTCCAGTGGCGGCGGGTTGGAAAGGGGCCCCAGACGAGCGCCGACGCGACCCCAGCTCATTATTGGACGGAAGGCGGGTCGTCGTTTTAGGCCCACGGGTCGCAATTGGCGACCGAGACGTTGAGAAGGTTGGCTCTTTTACAACTCCGGTGTTGTTATCCGGGGAGCGGGGAAATTTTACACCAGAAGGAGGGGAACACCGAACAAATCCAACTATGTACTACAACGAACGCCAAGGATTCAGATCAGATCACAAATTTATTCCAAAAATATTCAAAATTTCATCACTAAAAACTCTATATTATTAGACTTACAAGTTGAGGCACAGCGTATTAGTAACTTTGATTAAAATTTCTTTGAGATATTCGATTTTAAGAGATTAAGCCGAGGCAACCGCGGCTGAGGCGATCTAACATGAAAAATTTTTGACATTTCGATATCAACAGTTGTTTTTATTGGAATGTTGTAACGTATTTAATGTACGCTTAGCAGATGACGCCGAGGCAATCCTCGGGCGATGCGTAATATCGTTATTAAATTCGTAACGTCTTATTTAAAAAAAAAATGATTTTCTGATTAATAGTATATTTGGACAAATTTTGAATTAATTTCTAGTAATGTAATTAATGAAGTAGTAATGCCGAGGCAAAATGTAGAAAGATAATTATATCATAATGCCTCAGCCGGAGGCAACCTCTCCTTTCGATTAAATATAAGTAATCTGTATAATCCGGTATTCTATATACAATACCTAGGCAATTTATAGAATACCTAAAACGTTTAGGTAATATATGAAATATTATTAATTTTATACTTTGCTTTAAAAATTGATAAATACAGACCGAAATCTTTTTATTTTCACATTGCCGGTCGAGCAATAAGTACTCTGTGTAATCCCTAGAGTAGGCATATATATATATAGACGGTAACATATATATATAATATAAACCGGCTTAATTTGGCTAAACAAAATTTTCAACTGTTTAGCTGTCAAACTGTTTAATAAGATTCCGAGCATGTTGATTTTTTAAAATACTCAAAAAAGTATTAAAAAAAAAGTATTAAAATACTTTTAAATAACTAGTAAAAATTGACATCAAAGAAAGCTGATTCTGCATTCGAGATTATAATTACTTTTAACAAAACATTTTTTAAAATTATAATTTTTTTAATTTCCCTGTGAATAGTATAAAAATGAAATTTAAGATTATTTTCCTAATTATTGTTTGTATCAAAATATTTTTCAAATAAAACTTGTTTAAAATTAAACAAGGAACAACGTTTGTAGGCACCATTTTTTAAAATTATGAATTTTTTAATTTCCCTGTGAATAGTACAAAAAATCGAATTCACGATTATCTTCCTAATTATTGCTTGTATCAAAATATTTTTCAAATAAAACTTGTTCAGAATTAAACAAGGAACAACGTTTGTAGGCAACATTTTTTCAAATTATTAATTTTTTAATTTTCCTGTGAACAGTATAGAAATGAAATTTAAGATTATTTTTCTAATTATTGTTTGTATCAAAATATTTTTCAAATAAAACTTGTTCAGAATTAAAAAAGGAACTAAGTTTGTAGGCATCATTTTTTAAAATTATCCATTTTTTAATTTCCCTGTGAATAGTACAGTACAAAAATGAAATTACGATTATTTTCCTAATTATTGTTTGTATCAAAATATTTTTCAAATAAAACTTATTCAAAATTAAACAAGGAACAAAGTTTGTAGGCATCATTTTTTAAAATTATCAATTTTTTAATTTCCCTGTGAATAGTACAGTACAAAAATGGAATTACGATTATCTAAATATTGTTTGTATCAAAATATTTTTTAAATAAAACTTGTTCAGAATTGAAGGAACAAAGTTTGTAGGCATCATTTTTTAAAATTATCAATTTTTTAATTTCCCTGTGAATAGTACAGTACAAAAATGGAATTACGATTATCTCCCTAATTATTGTTTGTATCAAAATATTTTTCAAATAAAACTTGTTTAAAATTAAACAAGGAACAACGTTTGTAAGCACCATTTTTTAAAATTGTCAATTTTTTAATTTCCCTGTGAACAGTACAAAAAATCGAATTCACGATTATTTTCCTAATTATTGTTTGTATCACAATATTTTTCAAATAAAACTTGTTCAGAATTAAGTAAGGAACAACGTTTGTAGGCACTATTTTTTAAAATTATCAATTTTTTAATTTCCCTGTGAACAGTACAGTGTCCAAATTTCGATGGGTTTGCAGGATATCTCAGTTATTATGAAAGATAGAAAAAAAGTTGTGGCTTTCGCGAACCTGAGCTACTTTTTTGTGAAACTTACACTGCCACAAACCAAATTTTCATAGCCCTCTTCGTTTTTGATATACAGGGAGTGTTTGAAATTTACGATTTTCAGACAACTTAGTAAAAAAGTAAAAACGGGTTCTAATAGATTTTTTCACGTGGAATCCAATGGTGCACGTACAATTTTTCTAGTCATCACGGTTTTTGAGTTATAAACACAACCCAAATACCGAATACTCAACTTCTAAAACACTTAACTCTTTATAACTCTCAAACCGTGATGACTAGAAAAATTCTACGAGCACCATTGGATTCTACGTGAAAAAATCTATTATAACCCATTTTTACGTTTCCGGATAGCCGACATACAGGAAGTGTCTGAAAATCGTAAATTTTGAAGTACTCCCTGTATATCAAAAACAAAGAGGGCTATGAAAATTTGGTTTGCGCCATTGTAAGTTTCACAAAAAAGTAGCTCAGGTTCGCGAAAGCCGCAATTTTCTATCTTTCATAATAACTGAGATACCCTGCAAACCCATCGAAATTTGGACACCCTGTACAGTACAAAAATGGAATTACGATTATTTTCCTAATTATTGTTTGTATCAAAATATTATTCAAATAAAACTTGTTCAGAATTAAAAAAGGAACAAAGTTTGTAGGCATCATTTTTTAAAATTATCAATTTTTTAATTTCCCTGTGAACAGTACAAAAAATCGAATTCACAATTATTTTCCTAATTATTGTTTATATCAAAATATTTTTTAAATAAAACTTGTTCAGAATTAAGCAAGGAACAACGTTTGTAGGCAACATTTTTTAAAATTATCAATTTTTTAATTTCCCTGTGAACAGTACAGGGTGGGCAAATTTGGGTGTTATTATAGGCTATCTCAGAAACTATAAGAGATACCAAAAAAGTAGGTGCCATGTCCCGGTCTCTTTTTCCGAGACTAGTCCAATCCCGCAAACACCAAACCTCTATCTTCTTTTGTTTTTAAGTTATAGCCAAAAAGTCAAATTTTCGTGATTTCAAAAAATTCTCATATTTCGTTTATTTTTGAAATTAGAGAAATGGGGTTGATACGTTCTTAAGACACTTTTTTAAGTAGAATATAATGCCGTTGAAAAATTTTAAAAATATTTGATGATTTTTGAGATACAACCCAAAATTGTATTTTTTTTTTATATTATTAGTATATTTTTAGCTTTCCAATGATGTATTGCACGCATGGTGTATTTGGGGAAAATAAGCGTTATTTTTTAATTCTAAAATATTAAAGATTAATATCAAAATTTTAATTATAGTAGGCGAGGAAAACGTTAAATGCCACTTAGTTACCATAGTAACGTGATAAAATTAACAAATGATTCTTTGAAACTGATAGATAAGGCTCCATATAAACATCGTTTCAATGGAAAGTCCGCTGCCCAGTTTATGATCCCTAATCTTCCTATATCTCACCCAATTTCAAAAGAAAAGGTTGCTAATATGAAAAACTTGGGATGAGATGAGTCAGTCTCGCCTCATCTCATCCCACCAACACATCTCCTTAAAGATTTACTCGATTTTCTAATTTTTAACATTCCACACTTTTTAACGTCGCCATTCCTATTTCATCTTTTATCTTCATTTTGTTTATCCATCAGATAGCAAAATGCTTTACTTTCATTTGATTTCCAGTCTACACCTATTATAGCTTCATTGACTTTGTCGCTGATGAATCTAGTACGACTTTATATAAATAAATGCAAGTTAGAAGTTTTTACATGGTTTTTATTTGATTATTAATCTAACTCTTTCAATGTGATTGTTTAGTTCCTGAAGTTGTTGTTCATATTTAATTATTCATTAATTAATACATTTCTTGTATTTTTAATAAACAAATATTATCTACAAATCATTTTTTATTGGTGAACAAAGTCAGGGTTAAGACACTAAGAAATTTAAATTAACTATTCAAAGTTTTTATTCGTTGGTACAACACCAACTTTATCCTGCATAATGGTACAAGACCAACTTTCTGTCATATTCGTGCAAGACCATATAACAATTAGGTAGTAATTACCGTCCAAACCCGCCAAATGCACTATATATGCGATACATAATTGGAAAGCTAAAAATGTGCTCTTTTCATTAGCATCATAATCAAGTATAGTTTGTATTTAAAAAAATGCAACTTTGTGTTGTACCTCAAAAATCAATTTTAAAATTTTTCAACGGCAGTATATTCTACTTAAAAAAGTGTCTTAAGAACGTATCAACCCCATTTTTCTAATTTCAAAAATAAACGAAATATGAGCATTTTTTGAAATCACGAAAGTTTGACTTTTTGGCTATAACTTAAAAACAAAAGAAGATAGAGGTTTGGTGTTTGCGGGATTGGGTTAGTCTCGAAAAGAGAGACCGGGACATGGCACCTACTTTTTTCGTATCTCTTATAGTTTCTGAGATAGCCTATAATAACACCCAAATTTGCCCACCCTGTATAGTATAAAAATGGAATTACGATTATTTTTCTAATTATTGTTTGTATCAAAATATTTTTTAAATAAATCTTGTTCAGAATTAAGAAAGGAACAACGTTTGTAGGCACCATTTTTTAAAATTATCAATTTTTTAATTTCCCTGTGAATAGTATAAAAATGGAATTCACGATTATCTTCCTAATTATTGTTTGTATCCAAAAAATTTTTAAATAAAACTTGTTCAAAATTAAACAAGGAACAAAGTTTGTAGGCATCATTTTTTAAAATTATCAATTTTTTAATTTCCCTGTGAATAGTACAAAACATCGAATTCACGATTATTTTCCTAAATATTGTTTGTATCAAAATATTTTTTAAATAAAACTTGGAATTAAGAAAGGAACAACGTTTGTAGAACCATTTTTTAAAATTATCAATTTTTTAATTTCCCTGTGAATAGTACAAAACATCGAATTCACGATTATTTTCCTAAATATTGTTTGTATCAAAATATTTTTTAAATAAAACTTGTTCAGAATTGATCAAGGAACAACGTTTGTAGACACCATTTTTTAAAATTATCAATTTTTTAATTTCCCTGTGAACAGTACAGTACAAAAATGGACTTACGATTATTTTCCTAATTATTGTTTATATCAAAATATTTTTCAAATAAAACTTGTTCAAAATTAAACAAGGAACAACGTTTGTAGGCAACATTTTTTAAAATTATCGATTTTTTAATTTCCTTGTGAACAGTACAAAAAATCGAATTCACAATTATTTTCCTAATTATTGCTTGTATCAAAATATTTTTCAAATAAAACTTGTTCAGAACTAAACAAGGAACAAAGTTTGTAGGCATCATTTTTTAAAATTATCATTTTTTTAAATTTCCCTGTGAACAGTATAGAAATGAAATTTAAGATTATTTTCCTAATTATTGTTTGTATCAAAATATTTTTTAAATAAGACTTGTTCAGAATTAAGAAAGAAACAACATTTGTAGGCAACATTTTTTCAAATTATCGATTTTTTTAATTTCCCTGTGAACAGTATAGAAATAGAATTCAAGATTTTGTAACGCCTCGACCGCAGGCGACCTCGGCTAAAACTCCGCAAATCGCAAATTAAATATATATATACAGTGTGTCCCCGGATAGGTGAAACGACTCTTATAAAATGTAAATTTTTTTCGATATTAATTGTCATCTTTTGGGGTTCAGCCCTGCTTAGTTAAAGACTAATTTTAAACATATTTTCAAGTTTTAAAAGTTTAAGTGAGTGTTGATACTGAAGCGAAAACTTCTTGTGTGTCAGGTAAAGTACCTTTTCTGTTTACAGTATGGTAAAATGTTACTAAGAAATTTTATTCAGAATAAAAAGTTATGGCCATATGCAAAGTTTCGGAATAATTGGCCTAGTTTGATAAAACCCATTGTAGTTAACAGTTAATCAGTTTCATCATAATTTTTTTTCTTTGAGTGAACACTTCCTGGTGTAAGAAATCTTTAATTAAACGGCAACAAGTACTTCTTTTAATTCCAGTATTTGGAAGTTTTTCCCTAATTAAAGCAATAACCATAGTTATCAGTTTTTCCCCGGTTTCATAACACATTGTATTTAAAAAACACTTTAAGTTTACTATATTACAGTTTGACAGATTAACAGTGACAGGAAAGCAATTTTGTTTTTCATGGCAGTCTTTGTGCATTCCAACCAACATCGTGCATTCAACATTTTATAACGCATAGTGTTCCAGTAACAAAGATTTATCATAAAATATTGTCAAACAAAATGATAGAAACTTTTCAAAGTTATTATTAAACAACTTTGAATAAAATTAGTCGTTTTTAAAAGTATTTTATACTAAAAAAATATTCACTCAAGTGCTGCGTATTTAATTTGAGCCATAGGATGAAGAATCTACAATTTCTAGATAATCATAATAATTATTAATGATTGGCGGAATTCATCGATTCGTCTAAATATAGCTTAAAAGCATTATTACCTCACAATGATAACAAAAAACCGTCTTTACCAAAGGTCATGCTGTGTAGTAGCAAAAAAATCTTATAACACGATGGCTAAAATGTGTGGAGATTTCAAAATGGTTTATAAAGCGGATATATCAAGTATGATTGCTTCAAGGAAATATTTTGATGACATAAATTTCTTTTCAGGTCATTGTTTGCAGAAATGGCAGAACCTATGCTTCTGCGATTTAATTGTATTGAATCTTGTCTGGCATTAATGTGACCATGAATTATATACAGTATCATTATATTCAGCAAGTCAAAAATAATTTGGTTGTGATTTGGCCAAAGCTCACATCATAGCAGCATATCAGATCAAATTGAGAGGTATTAAAGATTTTTCATAAATTTGATATGATTTGGTCAAATTATATAAAGCACGATTTTGAACCAATTTAGATATAAATTTAGCCCCTCATTTAATTCTTTTTAAACATCTGTTTACCGAATCGAAAAACGACCATTTCCTGTATTACATTCTCTATGTCTTTATATGACGTGTAAACCGCGCTCGCAAACGCACACCAATACATTTCAAAAACCAATAGAAACACATGTTTCAACGCTAACGCTCATTTCCGTTAAAAACCGTTCCCAAACAAGCTTACGTTTTCACCTTTCGATTTTATTATAATAGAATGTTTTAAAACCGATTTAAAATTTTAATTAGAACTAAACGTTAAGCTCGTTTGTCATTTATAATAACCCGTATGTTAAAAATACTTGCTGTCTGCAATTTATGTTGGGTGAAAAAAGCGAATTAATTATTTAATTTGTTTGGTTTTAATCCGATTTAGAAATAATTTTGGTTTTAAAAGGGTAAATTTTTTTATTTTGTTTCTTGTTGCTCGATGAATATTCATAAGGAAAAATTTAATGGGATTAATGATCCGTGCGGGGTGATTTTTTTAAATAAAACGCCGCGCCGCGTAAAATATTCCACCTTTTTTTAATTAGAAAAACGTCCAACCAAGTTATTTTTTATTTATTAACTTATTATATTAAACTTTACCGACACGTCTTTGTGATTTATAATGTTTGGAGAAAAATAAACACTATTTTGTGTTAAGTTAATCGAATTTGACGTTAAAACTATTATTGCATCTGATGTGAAGTTAGTTCTGTCAAAAGTGACATTTTAATGACATCTTAAAGACAAAATTTACAATTTAACCTTATTTTTGCTACTAATTGACATTCTAATTATCAAATTTGATTATTTTCCATCACATGATGATTTTAATGTTAAAAATGACATTTAACTGACATTTTAAACATTAAATTTACAATTTTCATAGAGTTTGACATTCTAAATGACATCTCTACCTCATTTTTGACCACCAATTGATATTCTAACGGTCAAATTTGATTATTTTGCATCATATGATGATTTTAATGTCAAAAGTGACATTTAAATGACATCTTAAACATTAAATTTAAAATTTTCATAGAGTTTGACATTCCAAATGACATCTCTACCTCATTTTTGACCACAAATTGATATTCTAACTGTCAAATTTGATTATTTTGCATCATATGATGATTTTAATGTCAAAAGTGACACTTAACTGACATCTTAAACATTAAATTTACAATTTTCATAGAGTTTGACATTCTAAATGACATCTCTACCTCATTTTTGACCACCAATTGATATTCTAACTGTCAAATTTGATTATTTTGCATCATATGATGATTTTAATGTCAAAAGTGACACTTAACTGACATCTTAAACATTAAATTTACAATTTTCATAGAGTTTGACATTCTAAATGACATCTCTACCTTATTTTTTGCTACTAATTGACATTCTAACCGTCAAATTTGATTATTTTGCATCATACGAAGATTTTAATGTTAAAAATGACATTTAAATGACATCTTATACATTAAATTTAGAATTTTCTTACATTTTGACATCTTAAATGACAGCTACACGTCAAGTTGAATCGATAAATGTCGTTTTATCCGTTAAATTTGGTAATTTTGCTTAACGTGTAGCTTTTAATATCAATAGTGACGTTTAAATGACAGCTTAAAGACAAAATTCGACTATTTGACATTTTAAATGACATCTTTACCTTATTTTTTTGCTATCAATTGACATTTTAACTATCAAATCTTATTATTTTGCATCATACGAAGATTTTAATGTCAAAAGTGACATTTAAATGACATCTTTTACATTAAATTTACAATTTTCATAGAGTTTGACATTCTAAATGACATCTCAACCTTATTTTTTGCTACTAATTGACATTCTAACTGTCAAATTTGATTATTTTGCATCAAATAATGATTTTAATGTCAAAAGTGACATTTGAATGACATCTTAAACATTAAATTTACAATTTTCTTACATTTTGACATCTTAAATGACAGCTACACGTCAAATTAAATCGATAAATGTCATTTTATCCGTTAAATTTGGTAATTTTGCTTAACGTGTAACTTTTAATATCAATAACGATGTCTAAATGACAGCTTAAATACAAAATTCGACTATTTGACATTCTAAATGACATCTTTACCTTATTTTTTTGATATCAATTTACATTCTAAGTGTTAAATTTGATTATTTTGCATCATACGAAGATTGTAATGTCTAAAGTGACATTTAACTGACATCTTAAACATTAAATTTACAATTTTCATAGAGTTTGACATTCTAAATGACATCTCTACCTCATTTTTGACCACCAATTGATATTCCAACTGTCAAAAATGATCATTTTGCATCACATGATGATTTTAATGTCAAAAGTGACATTTGAATGACATCTCATACATTAAATTTACAATTTTCTTACATTTTTACATCTTAAATGACAGCTACACGTCAAGTTAAATCGATAAATGTCATTTTATCCGTTAAATTTGGTAATTTTGCTTAACGTATATCTTTTATCATCAATAGTGACGTCTAAGTGACAACTTAAAGACAAAATTCGATTATTTGACATTCTAAATGACATATTTATCTTATTTTTTTTATATCAATTGACATTCTAAGTGTAAAATTTGATTATTTTGCATCATACGAAGATTTTAATGTCAAAAGTGACATTTAAATGACATCTTAAACATTAAATTTACAATTTTCATAGAGTTTGACATTCTAAATGACATCTCCACTTTATTTTTTGCTACTAATTGACATTCTAACTGTCAAATTTGATTATTTTGCATTACATGATGATTTTAATGTCAAAAGTGACATTTGAATGACATCTTTAACATTAAATTTACAATTTTCTTTCATTTTGACATCTTAAATGACAGCTACACGTCAAGTTAAATCGATAAATGTCATTTAACCGTTAAATTTGGTAATTTTGCTTAACGTGTAACTTTTAATATCAATAACGACGTCTAAATGACAGCTTAAATACAAAATTCGACTATTTGACATTCTAAATGACATTTCTACCTAATTTTTTGATATCAATTGACATTTTAACTGTCAAATTTGATTATTTTGCATCATATGAAGATTTTAATGTTAAAAGTGACATTTAAATGACATCTTAAACATTAAATTTACAATTTTCATAGACTTTGACATTCTAAATGACATCCCTACCTTATTTTTTAATACCAATTGACATTTTAACTGTCAAATTTGATTATTTTGCATCATACAAAGATTTTAATGTTAAAAGTGACGTTTAAATGACATCTTAAAGATTAAATTTACAATTTTTTTTAAATTTGACATTCTAAATGACATCTATATCTCATTTTTGACCACCCATTGATATTCTAACTGTCAAAAATGATCATTTTGGATCACACGAAGATTTTAATGTCAAAAGTGACATTTGAGTAACAACTTAAAGATGAAATTTATAATTTTCTTAGAGTTTGACATCCTAAAAGACATTTCTACCTCATTTTTTGATATCATTTGACATTTTAACTGTCAAATTTGATTATTTTGCATCATACGAAGATTTTAATGTTAAAAGTGACATTTAAATGACATCTTAAAGATTAAATTTACAATTTTCTTAAAATTTAACATTCTAAATGAAGGCTGCACATAATTTTTGCGAAAAATTGACATTGTAACTGTCAAATTTGGACATTTTATGCCATAACAAGCACATTAATGTCAAAAGTGACATTTTAAGGACATCTCAAAGATTAAATTTGCAATTTTCTTATATTTTGACATTGTAAATGAAGGCTGCACATAATTTTTGTGAAAAATTGACATTGTAACTGTCAAATTTAGTCATTTTATGCCATAACAAGCACTTTAATGTCAAAAGTGACATTTTTGCGACATCTTAAAGATTAAATTTGCAATTTTCTTCTATTTTGACAGTCTAAATGAAGGCTGCACGTCATTTTTGTGACAACTTGACATTGTAACTGTCAAATTTGATAATTTTGTGCCATAACAAGTACTTTAATGTCAAAAGTGACATTTTTGGGACATCTCAAAGATTAAATTTGCAATTTTCTTATATTTTGACATTCTAAATGACAGTTGTACATCATTTTTGTAACAAACTGACTCAAATTTTACCATTTTGTATTACGCCAAGTCCTTTAATGTCAAAGATGACACTTGAATGACATCTTATGGACTACATTTGTATTTTTTTTACAGTTTGACATTCTAAATGACAGCTACACATCACTTTTGTGACAAATTGACATTGTAACTGTCAAATTTAGTCATTTTATGCCATAACAAGCACTTTAATGTCAAAAGTGACATTTTTAGGACATCTCAAATATTAAATTTGCAATTTTCTTCTATTTTGACAGTTTAAATGAAGGCTGCACATTATTTTTGTGACAAATTGACATTGTAACTGTCAAATTTGGACATTTTATGCCACAATAAGAACTTTAATGTCAAAAGTGACATTTTTGAGATATCTCAAAGATGAAATTTGCAATTTTTTTGTATTTTGACATTCTAAATGAAGGTTGCACATCATTTTTGTGAAAAATTGACATTGTAACTGTCAAATTTGGTCATTTTATGTCATAAGAAACATTTAAATATCAAAAATGACATATAAAAGATTAAATTTACAATTTTCTTGTATTTTGACATTCCAAATGAAGGCTGCACATAATTTTTGTGACAAATTGACATTGTAACTATCAAATTTGGTAATTTTATGCCATAACAAGCACTTTAATGTCAAAAGTGACATTTTTTTGACATCTCAAAAATTAAATTTGCATTTTTTTTGTATTTTGACATTCTAAATCAAGGTTGCATATAATTTTTGTGAAAAATTGACATAGTAACTGCAAAATTTGATCATTTTATGCCATAACGAACGTCTTAATATCAAAAGTGACATTTTTGTGACATCTCAAATATTAAATTTACAATTTTTTTCTATTTTGACATTCTAAATGACACTTGCACATCGTTTTTGTAACAAACTAACTCAAATTTTACCATTTTGTATCACACCAAGTCCTTTAATGTCAAAAATGACATTTGAATGACATCTTAAAGACTAGTTTGACATTCTAAATGACAGCTATACGTCAATTGTCACTATTAATTGACATTTTTCTCATCAAATTTAATAATTTTATTAAAAGTGAAGCTTTTAATATCAAAAATGACCTTTGAATAGCTTCGCAAGGACGAAATTTACAATTTTCTTTTATATGTCAAAAGTGACGTTTGAATTACATTTAAAGACTATTATAATTTCTGGAATGTTTTTTTTTCGAATTTGAATACTACGAGTTTGAGGTTAATCCATTATTTCACAGATATTATCTCCACAACAGGTATCTCATCAATTAAGAGTATCTAGTCCTCTTACTGCAGTAGGTAGACTTCTGTTAGCAGTATCTAGTCTTCTGCCAGCAGCATATAGTCTTCTGCATTCAATAAGTAGTCTTCTAAAACTAGTATTTCGTCTTTTGCAACCAGTAGGCAGTATCTATATAACAATTAATAGTTTTTAATCTTCTGCCAGCAGTATTTAGTCTTCTGCCAACAATATCTAGTCTTCTACATGCAATGGGTTGTGTTTTAGAAGCAACATTTAGACCTCTACAATCAATATCTAGTCTTAGGCAGCAGTATCTTTTGAAACAAGTAAGTGGTCTTCCCCAATTAGTACTTATTCCTCTTCTAAGTAGTATTTAGTCTTTATTAGCAGCTTTTAACTTTATGCCAGAATTGAGTAGTCTTCTGCAAGCAGTTTCTAGTCATCTGCAGGTAATATCTAAGCAGTATCTAAATGGTTTATGACGTTTTGGCTAAGTGATGCATAAAAAAAATCGAAACAACCGGTTTCTCAACCGCTACTTCTAAATGGCTCTACAACGTTGCTCAGTTAGCAAGTATAAATCGATATTACCACTCGAACAACGCTGTATGTGTCACTTCTAATTCGCGACATCATTTATGACGGAAAGTTATCGAAACTTAATGTTAGGTTAAATTTGAAACTGTCAAATTTTTGACAAGTATCTGTCATTTAAACGTCAAATTGAAATGAATTACTTACATAACTAATTTTTCTTTTTCCTTCGATTATCACATTTTTAATATTGTGTTTTTTATTTCACTTTTAATGTTACACATAAATCACACAAATCCACCACAATTTCGAAACGATCATTTTTGGCACAAAATTAAAATCGCGAAAAAAATTTCGACCCCGCTTCGAAACGAACCGTCACAGATCGACGTCAGCCGTGGAACTGAGACGCCCTGCGTCGAAGTTGGCGTCGTTTTTATTCGAAAACGGCGTCGTCGCCGTCCTCGATCTGCGCGTAAATCAATTAATTATCAAAACAATATAAAATTGTTATTTGAAACAAAAAAATCCTCCTTCCCCTTAACAAGACACACAAAAACACACACACACCAAGTCAAGTTGAGATAAAAGCACGAAACATTTTGATATAAACGCAGCGAAAACAAACGAGCAGCGAGTAAATTGATAAAAGCTCGGGAAAACCACCATTTAATGCCAGCACGTTGTAGCCACGCCCATCTCTTTTCAAAATTCAATCCCCACCACCAACACTAGAGGACCATCATCGTCGCGTCGCCGGCAAAGCCGACTTTTCGACCGTGTGTTTTGGACTTGACGGTGACTCGAGGGTGGTGGGGGAAACGATACGCCTCCTTCTCTTTTCCGTTGTGATATGATTGTGATAATTCTGAATCGAACACAACTCGATCGGATCGGATCGGATCGGATCGGATCGTTTCGGTTCGAATCGGAAAAGATCGGGTATAAACTAAATTAATTCTTAGATTTAAATTAAACGACAACAAAAAATATAAGATAATTGGATTAAGAAAGATTTGGAGTTGAAAGGGGGGAATGATGGTGAGATAGGTGGGGGGATGTGGGAGGAGGTTTTTTTATTGGGTTCGATTGGATGTGGGTGTTTTTATGGTTAGTAATTTTTGTAATGTTGGGAATTATCTAGTTAACGAGATGGCACATGTCAAAATAATTTTCTTGGATTGCTTTTTTACGACTTGAATTTATTCTCTCTTCTTTTAATGATCGATATGAATTTTTGTGTTATTCTTCTCTTTATTTCTTTTTAGTGCTGATAAAAAACGATGCAAAAGTAGACAATATTCCAGATTAATTTGGATAATATTGAGAGAATCCAAGAGATATCGAAGCAAATGTTGATATATGATAAGGAAGAATTGAGGGATTGCCTAAACATATCAAGGATGATGTTGAGCGAAAAAGACATGTCAAGAAGAATGTTAGAAACGACGTTGGGAAGTATAAAGCATGATATTTAAGGATAAGAAACAATATTTAGAGATATTAAGTACAATATTGATAATTGATGGAGAAGGTGTTGTAGGAGGCAAGGATAGTGTGAAGAGCTGACTGACGATAAAGGTGTTATGAAAGGTAAGTGATGGAATCGATTTTAATATAATAGACAAGAATGTTAATGATAAAATTGAATGATATCAAGGAGGATATTGATTGGTGATAAAGATATTAAGAAAGTTAGTAAAATTATTGCACGATTTATTAAATTCTACAAAAAAAAATAATGTTTTTCTGGTTTATTATGGTTAATATGTTGAATAATTGAGTAGTTGAGATGTTCAAACTAAGAAATTTGTTTTTTGTAATCAACCCTATATTTACAATAGTAAGCAATGACGCACGAGAGCCAATTAAAACTAAAAACGCATAACTGATTAACGATATAACTATATGTGTACATAACTGTATCGCATAATTCGTTAAAAATGCATAAGATGTATATTTAAAATGTAATATGTTCCCAATTGGGAACAATATGCGAAGGAAATGTTAGAAATTGTGTTTAATATATTAAGGACTGTTTGCCTTATTTCTTAGTTGTTCCTCTTGCTACTATTAACTCAACCCTCAAAGTGTCAAAAAGTTGCTTTAAAGCTATTTTTCGAAAAAATTTGATTATTAACTATAATATTTTTATGAATTACCTTAAAATAGGCAATTTTAGCTTCAATTTGCGATATTAATCACCAATTAATTCCAACAAATACAGATTGCACGACTTTTCAAATATTGCATTAACCTCAAAATTATTGATAATTTCAAAAAATCATTTCAACTTTATTTTTAGGGATTAAGGTGTAATTTTTGCACCAAATTAAAGATAAAAGCGTCGTCTTTCCTGATATATATCATAATTGATGAGGTTGCTAAGGAAAAAAATAAGATTTCTTCTTATTTAAACCAACCTCAAAGTATTAAAAATGAACAAGTTACTTTAAAGCAATTTTTCAAAAAAATTCGATTATTAACTATAATATTTTTATGAATTAACTTAAAATAGATGATCTTAGCTTCAATTTGTGATATTAATCACCAATTAATTCCAACAAATATAGGTTGTACGACTTTTTTAAATATTTTATTAACCTCAAAATAATTGATAATTTCAAAAAATCATTTCAACTTTATTTTTAGAGATTAAGGTGTAATTTTTGCACCAAATTAAAGATAAAAGCGTCCTCTTTCCTGATATATATCATAATTGATGAGGTTATTTAGAAAAAAAATGAGATTTCTTCTTATTTGAACCAACCTCAAAGTATCAAAAATGAACAAGTTGTTTTAAAGCTATTTTTCAAAAAAAATCGATTATTAACTATAATATTTTTATGAATTTCCTTAAAATAGACAATATTAGCTTCAATTTGCGATATTAATCACAAATTAATTCCAACAAATACAGATTGCACGACTTTTCAAATATTGCATTAACCTCAAAATTATTGATAATTTCAAAGAATCATTTCAACTTTATTTTTAGAGATTAAGGTGTTATTTTTGCACTAAATTAAAAATAGAAACGTCCTCTTTCCTGCTATATATCATAATTGATGAGGTTATAAAGCAAAAAATTGAGATTTCTCCTTATTTAAGTTAACCTCAAAGTATCAAAAATGAACAAGTTACTTTAAAACTATTTTTCAAAAAAATTTGATTATTAACTATAACATTTTTATGTATTACCTTAAAATAGGCGATTTTAGCTCCAATTTGCGATATTAATCACCAATTAATTCCAACAAATACAGATTGCACGACTTTTCAAATATTGCATTAACCTCAAAATTATTGATAATTTCAAAAAATCATTTCAACTTTATTTTTAGAGATTAAGGTGTTATCTTTGCACTAAATTAAAGATAAAAACGTCCTCTTTCCTGCTATATATCATAATTGATGAGGTTATTAAGCAAAAATATAAAATATCTCCTTATTTAAACCAACCTTAAAGTATCAAAAATGAACAAGTTACTTTAAAGCAATTTTTCAAAAAAATTTGATTATTAAGTATAATATTTTTATGAATTGCCTTAAAATAGACAATATTAGCTTCAATTTACTATATTAAACATCAATTAATTCCAACAAATACGGATTGTACGATTTCTTAAACATTTCATTAACCTCAAAATGATTAATAAACTCAAAGAATCATTTCAACTTTATTTTTGGGGATTAAGGTGTTATTTTTGCACCAAATTAAAGATAAAAACGTCCTGTTTTATGCTATATATCATAATCGATGAGGTTATAAAGTGAAAAATTGAGATTTCTTCTTATTTAAGTTAACCTCAAAGTATCAAAAATGAACAAGTTACTATAAAGCTATTTTTCAGAAAAATTTTATTATTAACTACAATATTTTTATGAATTATCTTAAAATAGACGATTTTAGTTTTAATTTGCGATATTAATCACCAATTAATTTCAACAAATACAGATTGATTAAACATTTCATTAACCTCAAAATTATTGATAAACTCAAAGAATCATTTCAACTTTATTTTTAGGTATTAAGTTGTTATTTTTGCATCAAATTAAAGTTAAAATCGTCCTCTTTCGTGCTATATATCATAATTGATGAGGTTATTAAGGAAAAAATTGAGATTTTTTCTTAATTAAGTTAACCTCAGAGTATTAAAAATGAACATGTTGCTTTAAAGTTATTTTTCAAAAAAATTTGATTATTAACTACAATATTTTTATTAATTACCTTAAAATAAAAGATTTTAACTTCAATTTATGATATTAATCATCAACTAATTCCAACAAATACGGATTATACGATTTTGTAAACATTTCATTAACCTCAAAATGATTGATAAACTCAAAGAATCATTTCAACTTTATTTATAAGGATTAAGGTGTAATTTTTGCACCAAATTAAAGATAAAAGCGTCCTCTTTCCTGATATATATCATAATTGATGAGGTTGTTAAGGAAAAAAATAAGATTTCTTCTTATTTAAACCAACCTCAAACTGTCAAAAATGAACAAGTTACTTTAAAGCAATTTTTCAAAAAAAATTCGATATTAACTATAATATTTTTATGAATTTTCTTAAAATAGACAATATTAGCTTCAATTTGTGATATTAATCACCAATTAATCTCAACAAATACGGATTATACGATTTTTTAAATATTTTATTAACCTCAAAATGACTAATAATATCAAAAAAATTATTTCAACTTTATTTTTTAAATATTAAGGTGTTATTTTTGCACCAAATTAAAGATAAAAGCATCCTCTTTCCTGCTATATATCACAATTGATGAGGTTATTTAGGAAAAAAATGAGATTTCTTCTTATTTGAACCAACCTCAAAGTATCAAAAATAAACAAGTTGCTTTAGAGCTATTTTTCAAAAAATTTGATTATTAACTATAATATTTTTATGAATTAACATAAAATAGGCTATCTTAGCTTCAATTTGCGATATTAATCACCAATTAATCTCAACAAACACGGATTATACGATTTTTTTAATATTTTTTTAACCTCAAAATGACTGATAATATCAAAAAAATTATTTCAACTTTATTTTTAAATATTAAGGTGTTATTTTTGCACCAAATTAAAGATAAAAGCATCCTCTTTTGTGCTATATATCATAATCGATGAGGTTATAAAGCAAAAAATTGAGATTTCTCCTTATTTAAGTTAACCTCAAAGTATCAAAAATGAACAAGTTACTTTAAAACTATTTTTCAAAAAAATTTGATTATTAACTATAACATTTTTATGTATTACCTTAAAATAGGCGATTTTAGCTTTAATTTGCGATATTAATCACCAATTAATTCCAACAAATACAGATTGTACGATTTTTTTAAACATTTTATTAACCTCAAAATGATTGATAATTTCAAAATGTCATTTCAACATTATTTTTAGGAATTATAGTGTTATTTTTGCACCAAATTAAAGATAAAATCGTCCTCTTTCCTGCTATATATCATAATTGATGAGGTTATTTAGGAAAAAAATGAGATTTCTTCTTATTTAAATCAACCTCAAAGTGTCAAAAATGAACATGTTGCTTTAAAGCTATTTTTCAAAAAAATTTGATTATTAAGTATAATATTTTTATGAATTGCCTTAAAATAGACAATATTAGCTTCAATTTGTGATATTAATCACCAATTAATCTCAACAAATACGGATTATACGATTTTTTAAATATTTTATTAACCTCAAAATGACTGATAATATCAAAAAAATTATTTCAACTTTATTTTTAAATATTAAGGTGTTATTTTTGCACCAAATTAAAGATAAAAGCATCCTCTTTTGTGCTATATATCATAATCGATGAGGTTATAAAGCAAAAAATTGAGATTTCTCCTTATTTAAGTTAACCTCAAAGTATCAAAAATGAACAAGTTACTTTAAAACTATTTTTCAAAAAAATTTGATTATTAACTATAACATTTTTATGTATTACCTTAAAATAGGCGATTTTAGCTTTAATTTGCGATATTAATCACCAATTAATTCCAACAAATACAGATTGTACGATTTTTTTAAACATTTTATTAACCTCAAAATGATTGATAATTTCAAAATGTCATTTCAACATTATTTTTAGGAATTATAGTGTTATTTTTGCACCAAATTAAAGATAAAATCGTCCTCTTTCCTGCTATATATCATAATTGATGAGGTTATTTAGGAAAAAAATGAGATTTCTTCTTATTTAAATCAACCTCAAAGTGTCAAAAATGAACATGTTGCTTTAAAGCTATTTTTCAAAAAAATTTGATTATTAAGTATAATATTTTTATGAATTGCCTTAAAATAGACAATATTAGCTTCAATTTGTGATATTAATCACCAATTAATCTCAACAAATACGGATTATACGATTTTTTAAATATTTTATTAACCTCAAAATGACTAATAATATCAAAAAAATTATTTCAACTTTATTTTTTAAATATTAAGGTGTTATTTTTGCACCAAATTAAAGATAAAAGCATCCTCTTTCCTGCTATATATCACAATTGATGAGGTTATTTAGGAAAAAAATGAGATTTCTTCTTATTTGAACCAACCTCAAAGTATCAAAAATAAACAAGTTGCTTTAGAGCTATTTTTCAAAAAATTTGATTATTAACTATAATATTTTTATGAATTAACATAAAATAGGCTATCTTAGCTTCAATTTGCGATATTAATCACCAATTAATCTCAACAAACACGGATTATACGATTTTTTTAATATTTTTTTAACCTCAAAATGACTGATAATATCAAAAAAATTATTTCAACTTTATTTTTAAATATTAAGGTGTTATTTTTGCACCAAATTAAAGATAAAAGCATCCTCTTTTGTGCTATATATCATAATCGATGAGGTTATAAAGCAAAAAATTGAGATTTCTCCTTATTTAACTCAACCTCAAAGTATCAAAAATGAACAAGTTACTTTAAAACTATTTTTCAAAAAAATTTGATTATTAACTATAACATTTTTATGAATTACCATAAAATAGGCAATTTTAGCTTCAATTTGTGATATTAATCACCAATTAATTCCAACAAATACGGATTATACGGTTTTTTAAACATTTCATTAACCTCAAAATGATTAATAAACTCAAAGAATCATTTTAACTTTATTTTTAGAGATTAAGGTGTAATTTTTGCACCAAATTAAAGATAAAGGCGCCCTCTTTCCTGATATATATCATAATTGATGAGGTTATTAAAGAAAAAAATAAGATTTCTTCTTATTTAAACCAACCTCAAAATGTCAAAAATAAACAAGTTGTTTTAAAGCTCTTTTTCAAAAAAATTTGATTATTAAGTATAATATTTTTATGAATTGCCTTAAAATAGACAATATTAGCTTCAATTTGTGATATTAATCACCAATTAATCTCAACAAATACGGATTATACGATTTTTTAAATATTTTATTAACCTCAAAATGACTGATAATATCAAAAAAATTATTTCAACTTTATTTTTAAATATTAAGGTGTTATTTTTACACCAAATTAAAGATAAAAACGTCCTCTTTTATGCTATATATCATAATCGATGAGGTTATAAAGCGAAAAATTGAGATTTCTTCTTATTTAAGTTAACCTCAAAGTATCAAAAATGAACAAGTTACTTTAAATTAATTTTTCAAAAAAATTCGATTATTAACTATAATATTTTTATGAACTGCCTTAAAATAGACAATATTAGTTTCAATTTGCGATATTAATCACCAATTAATCTCAACAAATACGTATTATACGATTTTTTTAATATTTTATTAACCTCAAAATGATTGATAATCTCAAAAAAATTATTTTAACTTTATTTTTAGATATTAAGGTGTTATTTTTGCACCAAATTAAAGATAAAAGCATCCTCTTTTGTGCTATATATCATAATCGATGACGTTATAAAGCAAAAAATTGAGATTTCTCCTTATTTAACTCAAAAAACGAACAAGTTAAATAATAAAAATAGGAAAAAATAAAAACTGTTTGTGAGAAATATCAAAAATACTTAATTTATTTGAAAGAGTAAACATGTTTCGAAACAAATGTCTCATCTTCAGTATTTGAAATAATTACAAAACGATGGAAAAATTTTAAATATGTTAGAAATAGGAATGAGTTTTGGTTTTCTCTCTTAAAATACAAAATATTTCCAAAAAATATCAAGTTAATAAAATTCAAGTTAATTTCCAAGAAATTTAAAGGATTTTATTTATTTTGATTTTGTATAAACAATTTTTTGGAAATATTTTGTATTTTAAGAAAGAAAACCAAAACTCAGAGTCCTATTTCCAACATATTTAAAATTTTTTCATCATTTTGTAATTATTTTAACTACTGAAGATGAAATATGTTTACTTTTTGAAATAAGTTAAGTATTTTTAATATTTCTCACAAAAAGTTTTTACTTTTTCTTATTTTTATTGTATAATTTTTGAGAAATATGAAGAATTTCATCCCTATTATACAAACAAGTTATTTTAAAGCTATTTTTCAAAAAAATTCGATTATTAACTATAATATTTTTATGAATCACCTTAAAATAGACAATATTAGCTTCAATTTGTGATATTAATCACTAATTAATTTCAATAAATACGGATTATATGACTTTTTAAACATTTCATTAACCTCAAAATGACTGATAATCTCAAAAAAATCATTTCAACTTTATTTTTAGAGATTAAGGTGTAATTTTTGCACCATATTAAAGATAAAAACATCCTCTTTCTTGCTATATATCATAATTAATGAGGTTATTAAGGAAAAAATTGAGATTTCTCCTTATTTAAATTAACCTCAAACTATCAAAAATGAACAAGTTATTTTAAAGCTATTTTTCAAAAAAAATTGATTATTAACTATAATATTTGTATGATTCACCGTAAAATAGACAATATTAGCTTCAATTTACTATATTAAACATCAATTAATTCCAACAAATACGGATTGTACGATTTTTTAAACATTTGTTTAACCTCAAAATGATTGATAACTTCAAAAAATCATTTTAATTTTATTTTTAGGGATTAAGATGTAATTTTTGCACAAAATTAAAGATAAAATCGTCCTCTTTCCTGCTATGTATCATAATTGATGAGGTTATTAAGGAAAAAAATAAGATTTTTTCTTATTTAAACCAACCTCAAAGTGTCAAAAATGAATATGTTGCTTTAAAACTATTTTTCAAAAAAATTTGATTATTAACTATAATATTTTTATGAATTACCTTAAAATAGACAATATTAGCTTCAATTTACAATATTAATCACCAATTAATTCCAACAAATAAGGATTATACGATTTTTTAAATATTTCATTAACCTCAAAATGATTAATAATCTCCAAAAAATCATATCAACTTTATTTTTAGGAATTAAGGTGCTATTTTTACACCAAATTAACGCCAAAAGCGTCCTCTTTTATGCTATATATCAAAATTGATGAGGTTATAAAGCAAAAAATTGAGATTTCTTCTTATTTAAGTTAACCTCAAAGCATCAAAAATGAACAAGTTACTTTAAAGCTATTTTTCAAAAAAATTTGATTATTAACTACAACATTTTTATGAATTACCTTAAAATAGACAATATTAGCTTCAATTTGCGATATTAATCACCAATTAATTCCAACAAACACGGATTATATGACATTTTAAACATTTCATTAACCTCAAAATGATTGATAATCTCAAAAAAATCATTTCAGCTTTATTTTTAGAAATTAAGATGTAATTTTTGTACCAAATTAAAGATAAAAACATACTCTTTCCTGCTATATATCATAATTGACGAGGTTATTAAGGAAAAAATTGAGATTTCTCCTTATTTAAGTCGACCTCAAACTATCAAAAATGAACAAGTTACTTTAAAGCTATTTTTAAAAAAAAATTGATTATTAACTATAATATTTTTTTGAATTACCTTAAAATAGGAAACTTTAGCTTCAATTTTCGACATTAATTACCAATTAATTCCAACAAATACGGATTCTATGACATTTTAAACATTTCATTAACCTCAAAATAATTCTTAATTTAAAAAAATCATTTCAGCTTTATTTTTAGAGATTAAGGTGTTATTTTTGCACCGAATTAACGACAAAAACGCTATACATCATAAGCGATTAAAGAAAAAATTGCGATTCTACTAATTAAATAAACATCGGCTAATGATGGCACAACGAACCGAAACCGGCACCGCAATCGATAAATTATTTTAATTAAAACAATTTTTCTCGCACACATATTGATCGGGGTATTCCCAGAAACATAAACGAATCGAAATCTTCTTTGACATCGCGCAATATAATTAGTACTTCGGGTATTTGCCGGTAGTTGCCCCGGTGATAATGCGGATCATTCGAGATGATTTCGACGCGACGTAACATCAAAGCGAAGGGGGTTCGGTTGAGTCGAGGGTGGATTGTGGTCTTTAAAACATTCGAAAAAATTTTAAATCTTATCCACCTCTTAATAAATTTTAAGACAACGATGACAATAATACTTAGGGGGTGGTTTTTGAAAAAAAAAAGTATCGCGTGACCTCTTTTATACTCAAGTTTTAGAATTTTCAAACTGACGATGATGACGACAATAAAAATAAAACGTCGAGGGCGAATGCGGTTTATCGAAGCGACCACCTGGACTCAGTTTTTTGCGAAATCAAAACCCTCAAAGTTCAACGAATAAAAACCCCGACCGATTCCAGTCTAGTTCTTTTCGAATGGATTCGAGATCCGGGAAGAGGGTGCAATTAGGCGAAGAGAAAGAGAGGAGACTACGATGTTATGTGGGGGTTCTATTGTTCGACTTTTCAAAACGATTCGTATCAATATGTAGTGCTGGTTCAAGTTTTCTGCTACAAATTAATTGATTTTTTCGCGTTACACACATTTTCACGCTTTCCTCCATCCCAAATTCACGGTTCGATTCGTTTCGGCGACAAAACGCCACCTACACGATAATTACGGCTGTAATATCCGCAGGAATGACATACGCTCACGTCAAGTGGGTTCGTTTTGAGCCATTCTCGACCATATATTGTATGGTGTATGGTCGATATTTGCTTGGAACACCATGGCGAGGTTGCTTCCGGCGTTCGCGCGCTCGTCACGCCCCGCCCAGCACTTCGTTATTGTCATTTATTATCAATTTGCCCACAAATTCAGCACTATTCTGACATCACGCATAATACCACGATGTGGGTTTTTCTAAATGTATGGTTTTATAAATCCAACTCTATCAAGTATTGATAGTAATAGAGGAACTCTTGGAGTAAGTCTAAAAATAAAGGAGGTGAAATCTGTTCAAATCTGCCATATGCTTGATTGCGGCTTTAGTAATTGTATTTATTAGCATTTCTGGAAACGTTTTATTTTTAGAGATTAAGATGTTATTTTTGCACCAAATTAAAGATAAAAACGTTCTATTCTATGCTATATATCATAATCGATGAGGTTGTAAAGCGAAAAATTGAGATTTCTTCTTATTTAAGTTAACCTCAAAGTATCAAAAATGAACAAGTTACTTTAAATTTATTTTTCAAAAAAAATTGACTATTAACTATAATATTTTTATGAATTAACTTAAAATAGATGATCTTAGCTTCAATTTGTGATATTAATTACCAATTAATTCCAACAAATACAGATTATACGATTGTTTAAACATTTCATTAATCTCAAAATGATTGATAATCTCAAAGAAATCATTTCAACTTTATTTTTAGGTATTAAGTTGTTATTTTTGCACCAAATTAAAGATAAAAGCGTCCTCTTTCGTGTTATATATCATAATTGATGAAGTTATTAAGGAAAAAATTGAGATTTTTTCTTATTTAAGTTAACCTCAAAGCATCAAAAATGAACAAGTTACTTTAAAGCTATTTTTCAAAAAAATTTGATTATTAACTACAACACTTTTATGAATTACCTTAAAATAGACAACATTAGCTTCAATTTGCGATATTAACCACCAATTCATTCCAACAAATACGGATTGTACGATTTTTTAAACATTTCATTAACCTCAAAATGATCGATAATCTCAAAAATATCATTTCTACTTTATTTTTAGAGATTAAGATGTTATTTTTGCACCAAATTAAAGATAAAAACGTTCTATTCTATGCTATATATCATAATCGATGAGGTTGTTAAGAAAAAATTGAGATTTCTTCTTATTTAAGCTAACCTCTATCAAGTATTGATAGTAATAGAGGAACTCTTGGAGTAAGTCTAAAAATAAAGGAGGTGAAATCTGCTCAAATCTGCCATATGCTTGATTGCAGCTTTAGTAATTGTATTTATTAGCATTTCTGGAAACGTTTTGTTACCTTTAAATTTCTTTTACACACATGTTGCGCAAAAAATAATTGCAAGAGACAAAAAATCTGTACCATACGATACACTACGATACCATGTAATTTTAAACGTGATTTTTTCAATAACAACAAACTGAAAAGGGAAGAAAATTATTATTCTGGATATTATTGTTCTTCTTGCCGGAAACAAAAATCGCCGCGTTTTTAAGTATCTATTATTAAGGTGAGGAGAATACGGAAAATACAAGAAGGCTGCAATTGATGGTCATATTGCTGACTGATGGGAACGAATGGGACTCGGTGGTAATTATATCTTTCGATTTCGAACATATGGTGGTGATTTTTTTAACAAAAAGGTTTTAATCGTATGTTATTATTAATGAAGATATAAAAAGTTTTTTTTTTATGGAACGTATTGAAGGAGGAGGCTAAATTTAGAGAAGCGCCTCTAATGCTTAAAGTGTACCACTAGATTATCGCTTAAATTAAAATATCCTGTGCCCGAAATTATCCAATTCTTTGCAATCTTCATCCTATCTGGTTCTTCCTCCTCCTCCATATCAACCAAAACTTAAACTTAAATAAGGAGAAATCTCAATTTTTTCCTTAATAACCTCGTCAATTATGATATATAGCAAGAAATATCTTTAATTTGGTGCAAAAATGTTTAAAAAGTCGTAAAATCTGTATTTGTCGGAATTAATTGGTGATTAATGTCGCAAATTGAAGCTAATATTGTCTATTTTAAAGTAATTCATAAAAATATTATACTTGATGATCATTTTTTTTTTTTAAATGACTTGAAATTAACTCGCTCATTTTTGATACTTTGAGGTTAACTTAAATAAGAAAAAATCTCAATTTTTTCCTTAATAACCTCATCAATTATGATATATAGCAGGAAAGAGGACGTTTTTATCTTCAATTTGGTGCAAAAATTACATCTTAATCTCTAAAAATAAAGTTGAAATGACTTTTTTGAGATTATCAATCATTTTGAGGTTAATGAAATGTTTAAAATGTCATATAATCCGTATTTGTTGGAATTAATTTGTGATTAATATCGAAAATTGAAGCTAATATTGTCTATTTTAAGGTAATTCATAAAAATGTTGTAGTTAATAATCAAATTTTTTTGAAAAATAGCTTTAAAGCAACATGTTCATTTTTGATACTTTGAGGTTGGCTTAAATAAGAAAAAATCTCATTTTTTTCCTTAATAACCTTATTAATTATGATACATAACTCAAAAGAGGATGTTTTTAGCTTTAATTTGGTGCTAAAATAATAACTTAATACTTAAAAATAAAGTTGAAATGATTTTTTTGAGTTTATCGATCACTTTGAGGTTAATGAAATGTTTAAAAAGTCATATAATCCGTATTTGTTGGAATTAATTGGTGATTAATATCGCAAATTAAAGCTAAAATTTCCTATTTTAAGGTAATTCATAAAAATATTATAGTTAATAATCAAATTTTTTTGAAAAATAGCTTTAAAGTAACTTGTTCATTTTTGATAGTTTGATGTCGACTTAAATAAGGAGAAATCTCAATTTTTTTCTTAATAACCTCGTCAATTATGATATATAGCAGGAAAGAGGACGTTTTTATCTTTAATTTGGTGCAAAAATTACATCTTAATCTCTAAAAATAAAGTTGAAATGATTTTTTTGAAATTATCAATCATTTTGAGGTTAATAAAATGTTTAAAAAAATCGTAAAATCCGTATTTGTTGGAATTAATTGGTGATTAATATCGCAAATTGAAGCTAATATTGTCTATTTTAAGGTAATTCATAAAAATGTTGTAGTTAATAATCAATTTTTTTGAAAAATAGCTTTAAAGTAACTTGTTCATTTTTGATAGTTTGAAGTCGACTTAAATAAGGAGAAATCTCAATTTTTTCCTTAATAACCTCGTCAATTATGATATATAGCAGGAAAGAGGATGTTTTTATCTTTAATTTGGTGCAAAAATTATACCTTAATCTCTAAAAATAACGTTAAAATGATTTTTTTGAGATTATCGATCATTTTGAGGTTAATGAAATGTTTAAAAAGTTATGTAATCCGTATTTGTTGGAATTAATTGGTGATTAATATCGTGAATTGAAGCTAATATTGTCTATTTTAAGGTAATTCATAAAAATGTTGTAGTTAATAATCAATTTTTTTTTTAAAATAGCTTTAAAATAACATGTTCATTTTTGAAACTTTGAGGTTAGCATAAATAACAAGATATTTCAATTTTTTGATATATATATATATATATTTTTTTATAGTATATAGTATTAATCGATCACTCGATGCCACAAGCAGCTTCCTTCAAAAATTACGAAAATCGCGTGTTGAAATGTTTATGACGCCATAACTTTCTTATATGATGCGGACAAAACTCCGAGATCATATAGAATCGATAAGAAACCGATCATACATTGGATTTAGACATTTTTTCGAATGACGAGTTCAATTTGCCTTCAAGCATTCCCAAATACTCCAAACTTATCTTTTTCTCGTCACTTGAACATGTCGTGCATTGAGATTAACGCTTTTTTTAAATTACGCGTTGGTTACTGTCTTAAATTTGATGACGTCACATTATAGAAGAAAATTTGAAATGAAATTTATCTTTATTATGATTTTATGCAATAAATTTCTTTTTGATTGATCAAATTGAATGAAGAAGATGGAAAAGAGTATGAAGAAGAAGAAGAAGGGAAGATGGACCGAAAAAGAACTAAAACGATACCGGAGGGCGATCGGATCTTTAATTTATTCCACGTGTATACATATGTAGAAAAGGTCGGCTCGTTTTAATTGTCGGCGGTTCAAAGGATCGCAGCGGGCCGCCCGACGCTGGCGCCACCGACGAAAAAAGACGGCAGATCCACACACACACCAACATCACCATCCTACGCGTTCTTGGATCATATAAAAATTTTTCGCAAAAAGATTTTATTTTCTTTTCTTTGTTTAGAAAAACAAAAAGGAAAAAAAGGGAACGCTTCCATGGTCATTAGATGGCAGAGTGCGTTTCGCCTTTTGTCCCCGCATAATTGACGGGTAATTTTTGGGTTACGGGTTACGCCCGGCGAAAATCGTGCGTGCGTGACGTTCCACTACAACGCAAGAAGCCGATTGTCACTTTGCGTTCCATTTTCCATTGTTACGACGATACCAACTTGCACGCAAAACGACATTTGTCTTCTAACGTTTTTCTCATCACTTATTACTTTGCGATGAATATCATCGCTTCGGATCTTTCGACTGATTTTTAAATTTTTCATTGTTGGTCTGGATTAAAAAATAAATATCTCTGTATCTCACCCACACAGAGATATATTTATATATACTATACATATATTTATATACCCTGTTCAAAAAAATTAGAGGAACGCAAAACAAAGTGGAAAAATGTCAAGTATGCTTTGATTAGAAGCGTCATCTTAGTGAAGTGCAAGTTGCTCGTGTTGTCGCCCTTATTCAACATGGCCACTATGTTCGAAATGTTAGCTGGGATCTTTCAGTTTCAATTTCTGTTATTCAGCGTTTATGGAATCGGTTTCGGGAGACTGGCCAACATGTTAGAAGAGCTAGACAAGGTCGAAATTGAAAAACTACTCAAAATCAAGACTAATTTGTTGTCCTTTCCTATCTACGTACGCGTACTGCTACAACACAAGACCTCCTAAAAGCGCAGTAGCGCAAATGAGGTTTGCTCTGGATCATAGTGATTGACAAATTCGTCACTGTTTGCAGACGAGTCCAGATTTCATTCAGATTAATTATCGTGCCCGACGTCATCATTGCAAGTATGCAACCAATATCACAGTATTGGTATTATAATACGCGATTTGTGTATTTGGTTGCATACTTGTAATGATGACGTCGGGTACGATAATTAATTAATACAGTGTAGACGTCCTGGTGAACGTTATGCAGCCGCTACTATACAAGAAGTGGATAGATTTGGTCGGGGATCTGTTATGGTTTGGGCTGGAATCATTATAAACAACAAAACTGCCATGAATTACATCGAAAATATCTTGGAGAACCATGTGGTGCCTGCTTCATATGGGGTCGCTCAAAATTTTGCAAGAACGTGGAATTCAGATCATGGAATGTCCTGACCTAAATTCTATTGAACATATCCTATTCAATTGAGATGGCAAAATAGCTAACCATGACAACCAACAGTTTCAGATATCAAAAATTAATCATTGTCTTAATAAAGTATTTGAAACAACTGGTTGCCATAGTTACGTATGGCTACTGCTATTTTTCTACCTCAAATGAATGGGAAATCATGACAATACTTCTCGAAAATTTTGTTATGTAGCTAATATTAATTTTGACGGTACCAAATTCAAAAAAAGATTATCTTTCATATTCCTTAATAAAAATGGTGGATTGTTATTTGAAAAAAATAGCGATGACGTCATAAGTTGTTTAAAAATGGCGGAAATCTACAGGGTGATTCACATAAGAACCGACACAGAGACATGTAGAGGACAATAAACTAAGATGATTTAAGGAGTTATCATCAGGAGTTATAGGCCTTCAAAGTTGGCTCTTAAATTTTTAAAAAGTTCAATATCTTCGTAATACATTAAGCTAGAAAAACCAAATTTGGTATACGTTATGAATAGGGTATAAAGTTATTTGACGACAAGGTTTTCTCCATCTTTTCTCCATCACCTTTCATTCTTGAGTTATGATCAATTTTAATACCGAAAGTACTCAATTTTGACATTTTGGTGATTTTTTCTTTTTATCATTAGAAAATCATTACAACTAAACCAAATCGGTTTATGTGTAATGTCCTTTTAGTTCATAATAAACAATTTATTTCAAAAAAACTTTTCTCCATCACCTTTCATCCTTGAGTTATGATCAATTTCAATATCGAAAGTACTCAATTTTGACATTTTGGTGATTTTTTCTTTATCACTAGAAAATCATTATACCTAAACTAAATTTGTTTATGGATGATGTTTTTTTAGTTCATAATAAACAATTTATTCCTAAAAAACTTTTCTCCATCACCTTTCATCCTTGAGTTATGATCAATTTTAATACCAAAAGTACTCAATTTTGATATTTCGATGATTTTCTCTTTTTATCATTAGAAAATCATTATAACTAAACCAAATCTGTTTATGAGTAATGTCCTTTTAGTTCATAATAAACAATTTATTTCAAATAAACTTTTCTCCATCACCTTTAATTTTTGAGTTATGATCTATTTTAATACCAAAAGTACTCAATTTTGACATTTTGGTGATTTTTTCTTTATCACTAGAAAATCATTATAACTAAACCAAATCTGTTTATGAGTAATGTCCTTTTAGTTCATAATAAACAATTTATTTCAAATAAACTTTTCTCCATCACCTTTAATTTTTGAGTTATGATCTATTTTAATACCAAAAGTACTCAATTTTGACATTTTGGTGATTTTTTCTTTATCACTAGAAAATCATTATAACTAAACCAAATCTGTTTATGAATGATGTCTTTTTAGTTCATAATAAACAATTTATTTCAAATAAACTTTTCTCCATCACCTTTAATTTTTGAGTTATGATCTATTTTAATACCAAAAGTACTCAATTTTGACATTTTGGTGATTTTTTCTTTATCACTAGAAAATCATTATAACTAAACCAAATCTGTTTATGGATGATGTCTTTTTAGTTCATAATAAACAATTTATTTCAAAAAAACTTATCTCCATCACAATTAATTTTTGAGTAATGATCGATTTTGATAACAAAAGTACTCAATTTTGACATTATGGGGATTTTCTCTTTATCACTAGAAAATCATTACATCTAAACAAAATCTGTTTATCAATAATATCTTTTTAGTTCATAATAAACAATTTATTCCTAAAAAACTTTTCGTCATCACCTTTCATTCTTGAGTTATGATCGATTTTAAAACCAAAAGTACTTAATTTTGACATTTTGGGGATTTTCTCTTTATCACTAGAAAATTATTATGCCTAAACTAAATTTGTTTATGGATGATGTCTTTTTAGCTCATAATAAACAGTTTGTTCCTCAAATTATGTACAATTTATATACAGGGTGTATCTAAATGACTGCAATGCATTCAAAAAATAAATGACTGCATTCAGAAATGTTTAGAAGTGATTTTGAGCATTTAATCGATGTATAAAGGTAACTTTAAAGTTTACTTGAAACTTTTTTCGATTCGAGATATAATCATATGTCATTTTAAATGAAACACCCCTTATATCTCTGTGTTTTTAGTTTTTAATACATAATGTATTTTTGTTTGCTGATCGAATAGTTAGATTATTCATTTATTGATTTATTATTTTTCTTGTTAGGTTTGCATTTTGCTACATTTTTAAAAAGCAAAATTAATGTCCGTGTAGCCAGAAAAACATTTTCTTCCTATTTTAAACGTAAAACACATCTAGAACAATTTGAATCAGCAAAGTTTGAGTTATTTTAGATTGTACTATGTGTATTAATTCTAAAAACGAGGGGCTAACTCCACTTATTACTCGTATTCATCGCAAATCTTGATTCTTGATTGTATCTTGCGTTCTGGTTGAGAGAAAGAGATTTATTCGCGCAAAGCGTTATTGTTCGGGCGGCCCAGAGGGCGCCTTATACGTCGTCTTCGAGCAGGAACGTCGTCCTGCCGAAGGACCACCGGGTCGGCGCTGCAAACAGCGCCTCGCCCGTCAATTACTCGCCCATTTGCGGCGTTTCTCTCGACTTTCCCGTACGTGACCGCTTTTTTCCCGCCACCAAGCCCGTGGGAATCGATCTGGATTACAAGACCACCCTTGTGTCTTTACAGTCAAAACTCATAATCATTCCGATCAAAATCAAAAGACTCTTCTTCGTCTTTTATTTTTCACCCTCATCATAACCGGAAGTTGAAACAGTCACGGTGGCTGGGGACCCACTACAAGTTGTGTGTGACAAATTTTTATTACCCCGAAGAGGAGCAACCAGAAAAAAAAGATATAAGTCTCCGGGAGTAAACGTTCCAGAACCGTCGCTAATTGCACCACGGGTTCCCTAACGTTGGCACGTGCCACCGACGGGGAAGATTAATCGTTCCTGGTGATATGACGAGTACGATCGAAACTTACTAAAATCATCACCAGCCTCACTTCGTGCTTTAAATTTAGCATATCTATGTCCGTCGAGGTGAAACAAACGCCATCATTGTACCTGAAATAAATACGTTTTGGATTGACTCCAATTTTGATCTGGCAAATTTTAAGCTCTCGGTACACACCCCATCTAACTATGTTTATAATATAGTCTATAAAGAATGACAAAGCCTCACTAAACAAAATCATTATGAGAAAAAATTTGATTATTAACTATAATATTTTTATGAATTAACCTCATAAAATAGGCGATTTTAGCTTCAATTTGCGATATTAATCACCAATTAATTCCAACAAATACAGACTGTACGATTTTTTTAAACATTTTATTAACCTCAAAATGATTGATAATTTCAAAAAGTCATTTCAACTTTATTTTTAGGAATTAACAAAGCATCCTCTTTCTTGCTATATATCAGTGATGGCGAACCTATGACACGTGTGTCAAAGGTGACACGCGAATTGATTTTGAATGACACACCTTCATTGAGACAAGAAATTCCATAATTGAATTTATAATTATTAGTTGATTAGGTTTCATAGTTAGGTTAGCTAGTTTAGCAGATCAGAAACTTACATCTTTCGTGATTTTTTCATTTTACCAGCCGCGTAATGGAAAATCAAAAAAATAAAAAATTAAGATTGAATGATAACAAGTGCAGAAGTACCAGTAGCCGACTTTTCCAGGATATATAGACATAGATGTACGCAATTGTCGACAAAAACAACAGAGCATTGTGTATTTTTGGAATATGGAATATAAAAAGACACTTTGAAACTACTCATTGTGAGCTCTTGAAGAAAACTATGGATGATAGGAAGGAATACATTGCTATGCAGTTAAACATCTATAACATCTATACCATTAATATCACATCAAATGCTCGGTTGACCATTATAAAACGGAATCATTATCAATCGTATCTACGGTAGAGATACGATTTATATCTCAAATTGAAGCTAAAAGATTGTAGATTAAGATAGATTAGAAAAATAACTACTATTCTCATATTTCTAGTAAAAATAACCGCTGTTCTGAATTGTTTTAATTGTTGTAAGTATTTTTAATATGAAACTTTAAAAGAACTAAAGCCGCAGTGGTTAAATAAACATCTTAAGTACCTAGAACAACAAGAATAATTTAGAGCAACAAAAAATATGTGATTTTGCAAAATTAATGTTCGTGTTAAACGTAAAACACATCTAGAACAATTTGAGTTCTAGATGTTTGGCAAAATTTGAGTTATTTTAGATTGTTCTATGTTTTTTAATTCTTATTGTGTAATATAAAACTGCTGACATAAAAATTACTGACTAAACCTTTAATTTTCAAAGAGTAAAGTGCCCTTTAGAGAGTTGTTCTAGTGAAAATAATACCTGTTCCAAATTGCTTTAGGTATAATAAGTATGTATTTGTAATATGGAATTGAAAATAGAAAAACTATGGATCACAGCGATCAACTAGACATTGTGGCAACCTATTTTTAGTTATAACTTCGTAATGATGTGTTCCATAATTTTGCTTTTCTAGAACAATAACTAGAACAACTCAAAACAACAAAGAAAATCTGATTTTTCCAAAAATTTTCTCGCCGAGTTTTTATTTTTTTTATTTGCCGCTTTGGAACAATGCAGAACAACTCTAGAATAATCTAGAACAATCTAAAACAATCTAGAACAATCTAGAACAATCTAGAACAATGTAGAATAATATAGAACAATGTAGAACAATCTAGAACAATAACTAGAACAACTAGAACAACTCAAAACAACAAAGAAAATCTGATTTTTCCAAAAATTTTCTCTCCGAGTTTTTATTTTTTTTATTTGCCGTTTTGAAACAATGCAGAACAACTCTAGAACAATCTAGAACAATCTAAAACAATCTAGAACAATCTAGAACAATGTACAACAATTTAGAACAATCTAGAACAATGTAGAATAATCTAGAACAATGTAGAACAATCTAGAACAATAACTAGAACAACAAGAACAACCCAAAACAACAAAGAAAATCTGATTTTTCCAAAAATTTTCTCGCCGAGTTTTTATTTTTTTTATTTGTCGCTTTGGAACAATGCAGAACAACTCTAGAACAATCTAGAACAATCTAAAACAATGTAGAACAATCTAAAACAATGTAGAACAATCTACAACAATGTAGAACAATCTAGAACAATGTAGAACAATCTAAAACAATGTAGAACAATCTACAACAATGTAGAACAATCTAGAACAATGTAGAACAATCTAGAACAATAACTAGAACAACCCAAAACAACAAAAACTATCTGATTTTTCCAAAAATTTTCTCGCCGAGTTTTTATTTTTTTTATTTGCCGTTTTGGAACAATACAGAATAACTCTAGAACAATCTAGAACAATCTAGAACAATGTAGAACAATGTAGAACAATCTAGAACAATGTAGAACAATCTAGAACAATCTAGAACAATAACTAGAACAATAACTAGAACAATCCTAAGCAACAAAGAAAATCTGATTTTTCCAAACATTTTCTCGCCGAGTTTTTATTTTTTTTATTTGCCGCTTTGGAACAATGCAGAATAACTCTAGAACAATCTAGAACAATCTAGAACAATCTAGAACAATCTAGAACAACTCTAGAACAATCTAGAACAATGTAGAACAATCTAAAACAACTAGAACAATCTAGAACAATCTAGAACAATTTAGAACAATGTAGAACAATCTACAACAATGTAAAACAATCTAGAACAATCTAGAACAATCTAGAGTATTGAAAAATTAAAAAATAGATGACAACTTCCAGCACTCAAAAATCTATCTTTCGATTTGAGTCGAAATAAAAGTTCGTTCGGCGGATCGGTCCCGGGAGAGGAGGAAAAAAATTAAAAACAAGATCGTATCGTTCGGGCGGCGGCGGCGGCGGCGGCAGCGGGAGGATCGCGCGCGCCCTCTGCTAACAATGGGCCATTTAGTTCGGCGCTCGACCGTGTGGCCGCGCTGCTCTCCGTATCTGCCCGACTGCTGTCTGTTCGGTCATCGCAGGCCCATTACTTTTCGGCCGCTGGCTGGCGCCAGCTGCGGACGGCGGCGGCGCCTCGGCGGCGTTCCTCCGCCTCACTCCACCAAAATTCTGTATCCCCATCTCGCTCGCACCCACCTTCCCAAACTGCTACATCTAAACACGATACAACCAAACACAACGGACCCCCTTGTCTTCTTCTTTTGCAAAGGCGGCCTCTTTTTGCAAAGAAGAGAGAGATAGAGGGTGAGTGAATCTCGACGCCCCGATGAAGTACTAATTAGGATGAGATGGTCTGGTGGTGAAGCGCCGGCGCCCTCTTAAACTAAGAAATAAGAAACACCTGGGGGTTAAATCACGTTGCATATATCCGGTTTTAATTTTGCATCCCCCCAATTCCCATTCCCATTCGAGGGGTTATCGCTCCTTAATACATAAATTTCGCAACTCAAACTTATCATCATGCGGCAGCGGCAAAAAATTACTGCAGGCTCAATTTATCGGGAGAATAGATCGAGTCGTTCGATAAGAAAAGCCGGGGCAGTTTTAAAAACCGATTTTATTTTAAACGACCCAACAGACTGTTAAAAACCCCCGGCATCGGCGTCTTCTTCTTCTTCTTCATCCTCCTCCTCCTCCTCTTCCTCCTCTTCTTGTTCGGGTGTGTCGTAACAGGATTTCAAGCGCAACTGAGTTTCAAGCGAACGAAATTGGCCCCGAAATCATTCGACAATAAGAACAGTTGAGAAATTGCAAACAGTTATTGTGAAAACCTAAAACTCGAAACGTTCTTAAACCATTTGTAAAACCATTTGTAACCGGGAGCGTTTAAAGGATAATCCCTTTTTTGAAAGAGAGGTAACGTACACCTCCTTATCGAATTGAGATGAGACGTTTCTTAATTTTGGCCGCTACCTGCCGGGCGAAATCGAAAATACACGCATCCATCTCTATAATCTATCCGGTCTTTATTCCTTTTCCATTTGGTCGTCCGACTCTCTCGCAAAGCGGAGAGAGAGTTCGATTTCCTCCAACCGTTTCCAAGTCTGTAGAGGTCGCGACAGTTGAGTCCGAGGACCACCCGAGGACCTCGTTACAAGCCGCTACTCGGCGCGGCCGCGTCACGACAACGGCGCGCATCTCGGAAATAAATCACACTACACGATATCCGCCGGTGGCGGCGGCGGCGAATCCGTCTCGCTCTATCTTCGCTCTCTCGTTTCCTCCCACCTTCCACTCACTTCTTCCATCTTCAATTTTGTTTTAAACCTTAACTCAATAATAATTAACTATTTCGTTTTATCCTCATCTTCCCCTAGAAGTTATTTTTCCACACACTTTGCTATATATCGATATGCCCATATCTTCATTATGTTTGGAAGTAGCGAAATACTAAATGATCCTTCCTTAATCTGAAACTGACATTTGTTAATACATTGGGCACGTTCAGCCGGTGTCAATTAAATCAGTGAGCTAGTTTTATGAGCTTTAATACAACGGAACGAAATCGGTTCTACATAACCTGAAAAACTATGGCGAACAATAATATTTTTGAAAATTTTGTGCTATTACAAGAGATAGTAGATGATCATCTTGATTTGAGTATTATATTTGAAGAGATTCACCTGTTAGTTGAGTTACCTGATGTTATTGCTCCTCGAAGAGTTGTACCTGTGAGAAATGAGAATTATTATGAAACGGTAATTTCAAGTTATAATTTAGATCAGTGGTGTCCACTAATTTTTGATCAAGATCAGATTTTTAGATTCATGATTTTCTTGGCGATCGACGTTATGGCCACCACTGATTTAGAGCTTATAAATAAAAAATGGTAATAATTGAGTTCAATCTTTTTATGGATCTAGTCTTTATGGCCCATTACTAAGGTTTTATGTATAAAAAATATTTCCCCATCGCTTTTAGTTTATGAGTTATGATTGAGTTAATTTTCAACAATTTTCATGTTTAATCGATTTAGAGCTTATAAATAAAAAATGGTAATAATTGGGTTCAATCTTTTTATGGACCTAGTCTTTATGGTCCATTATTAAGGTTTTATGTATAAAAAATATTTCCGTATCGCTTTTAATTTATGACTTATGATTGAGTTAATTTTCAACAATTTTGATGTTTAATCGATTTAGAACTTATAAATAAAAAATGGTAATAATTCGGTTCGATCTTTTTATGGATCTAGTCTTTATGGTCCATTACTAAGGTTTTATGTTTAAAAAATATTTCCCTATCGCTTTTAATTTTTGAGTTATGATTGAGTTAATTTTCAACAATTTTGATGTTTAATCGATTTAGAGCTTATAAATAAAAAATGATAATGATTCGGTTCAATCTTCTTATGGATCTAGTCTTTATGGCCCATTACTAAGGTTTTATGTATAAAAAATATTTCCCCATCGCTTTTAGTTTTTGAGTTATGATTGAGTTAATTTTCAACAATTTTGATGTTTAATCGATTTAGAGCTTATAAATAAAAAATGGTAATAATTGGGTTCAATCTTGTTATGGATTTAGTCTTTATGGCCCATTACTAAGGTTTTATGTATAAAAAGTATTTCCCCATCGCTTTTAGTTTTTGAGTTATGATTGAGTTAATTTTCGAAAATCAACAATTTTGATGTTTAATCGATTTAGAGCTTATAAATAAAAAATGGTAATAATTGGGTTCAATCTTGTTATGGATTTAGTCTTTATGGCCCATTACTAAGGTTTTATGTATAAAAAGTTTTTCTCCATCGCTTTTAGTTTTTGAGTTATGATTGAGTTAATTTTCGAAAATCAACAATTTTGATGTTTAATCGATTTAGAGCTTATAAATAAAAAATGGTAATAATTGGGTTCAATCTTGTTATGGATTTAGTCTTTATGGCCCATTACTAAGGTTTTATGTATAAAAAGTATTTCCCCATCGCTTTTAGTTTTTGAGTTATGATTGAGTTAATTTTCGAAAATCAACAATTTTGATGTTTAATCGATTTAGAGCTTATAAATAAAAAATGGTAATAATTGGGTTCAATCTTGTTATGGATCTAGTCTTTATGGCCCATTACTAAGGTTTTATGTATAAAAAGTATTTCCCCATCGCTTTTAGTTTTTGAGTTATGATTGAGTTAATTTTCGAAAATCAACAATTTTGATGTTTAATCGATTTAGAGCTTATAAATAAAAAATGGTAATAATTGGGTTCAATCTTTTTATGGATCTAGTCTTTATGGCCCATTACTAAAGTTTTATGTATAAAAAGTATTTCCCCATCGCTTTTAGTTTTTGAGTTATGATTGAGTTAATTTTCGAAAATCAACAATTTTGATGTTTAATCGATTTAGAGCTTATAAATAAAAAATGGTAATAATTGGGTTCAATCTTGTTATGGATCTAGTCTTTATGGTCCATTACTAAGATATTATGTATAAAAAGTATTTCCCCATCGCTTTTAGTTTTTGAGTTATGATTGAGTTAATTTTCAACAATTTTGATGTTTAATCGATTTAGAGCTAATAAATAAAAAATGGTAATAATTGGGTTCAATCTTTTTATGGATCTAGTCTTTATGACCCATTACTAAGGTTTTATGTATAAGAAGTTTTTGCCACTTTTATGCCATGTTTAGCTGGCTTGCTAGGCATGCATATACGAAAATGACAATTACCTCTAAAAGGTATAAAGTACATTTCATCAATATTTCCTACGGAAAATAGTTTTTGGCTGTTTGAAACGAATTTGTCAAAAATATCAGAGATGTTGGGCTTCTTTCGTTCTTCCCGATCTACGCTGTTATCAAATCTGAGGTTGGTTAGCAAAATTTCGAACCTTTTAACAGACATTGTCGTTCTAAAAATGCTGTCCCAAATAATCTATGGAAAATAGGGATAATATGTCCTCATGAGAGGATTTCATCTTCTTTCTCTTCTTTAGAAGGATTATTTCCTAAATTTCTACCAATTGTAGTTAGCCCTAGTAAACCAGTAATGATATTATGCGATCTGGTTTCAGTGTTTCTTGTTGGTTTTTTAGTCGACATCCACTGAAAACCATTTTTGCCACAACATATGACTTCGTCTAAAATATAATCAGGATCTTGGTCCGAATCATCTGCTATTTCATCAGGTTCTTCGTTCGATAAATATAAACTTGTTCCGTTAGCCAACATTCCGTGTACCTTATTTGCAAAATCATGTATCATGTCTACTAGGACTTGGTTTATCCATAGTTGCTACTTTTATTTAGTATATATATGGAACTAGAAACATTGGCCTATAGGACCTCCTTACAAAAAGAAAATAATCTGAGAGTGGTCGATTTTCCGCAACGCGCGTCATCGTCGCCGACTTTGATGGGAAACGAAACCGTCGTCATCCTTCCACTTGTTCTTATTCTTTTCTGAAACGAAACGAAACGAAACGAAACCGGGAGAGCGACGAAAAGGGGGAATAGATCCGTGGTCGCGTTTTCTTGTCAGATGTCCGGTCGATTACGATCTGGTCCGGGGGACTACCGGTGACAGGGACGGGGCTTCAATTAAAGCAAGAGAAAAGGTAAGCGATACGGTTGGGCTGAGGCGGCGGCGGCCGCGACGGTAGATGTCGGCCCGAGATGAAAGCCGTCCGGATTTGGGGACCCCGTCTTTTGTTTCGGCCGATTGAGCTGCCGCCGCCGCCGGACGTGATAATTAGCGCGCATGCAAAGCGGCGCGGGCGCCTTTCGACGAACCGCCAAACTATGTCGTTTCCGATCCCTACCCTCTTATTGCCTCGCTTTTCAACATCTCTCTTACTTCACCAACCATAAACTTTAATTATCATTCAAAAACAAACGCAACTTTGTTCAATTTACCCAAAATCTTACCGAAATTTAACCCAAATAATCTTTTATAGATCATTCAAATCGATTAGAATCACCCGGAAAAGATTTTTTTAACGTTTTCATCATCTTTTGTCCTTGCCAAGTATCACGGAGGTGTTTCCAATCGATTAGAATCATTTTGACACACACCTAGTAAGTTTGAAACATTGCCAAAATAATTTAAAAACATCTTTTTTTATTCTATCACCGATTTTGAGTGTTATTAAGATGTTTTTAGCCTACTAAAGCAATTTTGATTCACACCAATCACCTTTTAGCATATCCCCAAGTTTTTGAAACGACTTTTTTTTACATTTTCATCATCTTTTATCCTTGCCAAGTATCACGGAGGTGTTTCCAATCGATTAGAATCATTTTGACACACACCATCTCACTCAATCTATTTTCTGGTAACTTTGAAACATTGCCAAAACAATATCAAAACATCTTTTTTTATTCTATCACCTATTCCGAGTGTTATTAAGATGTTTTTAGCCTATTAGAACAATTTTGATTCACACCAATCACCTTTTAGCAATTTCCCAAGTTTTTGAAACATCCGGAAAAGATTTTTTTTTAACGTTTTCATCCTCTCTTGTCCTTGTCAAGTATCACCGAGATGTTTCCAATCGATTAGAATCGTTTTGACACGCGCCAATTAATTCTTTCTAATCTATACTAACTTTGATTTCAACAACTTGATTCACATCTCTATTTTCTGGAACTTAGATATACTTTAAAAAAACTTTAAAATCATTTCCTTTTAATTCTACCGTTATCATTAAGTATAATTGAAATGTTTTTAATAAATTAAAATCATTTTGATTCACACCAATTTTATCGTTTGATCAAATTTTTGATATAACTCAAAAACTACAAGTTATTTTCAAAAAGGGGTTTCACCATTAAAAAGATTACCCTTTTCTTTATAAATCGTCTTAAATTTAAAGTGATTGCGTTAAAAATAGATTTTTGGCGATTTTTTCAAAAATACTCAATAACTGTCAATGTCTAAATGTGGGGTTGTGATTAAAAGTTTATACCTCCGAAATTAGATGGAATTTTCAAAATCGGATTTCACCACGATAAAATACACAATTACCTTTATATATCCTGAAAATAATGTAATAATATTTCAAGAAATCGATTTTTCGCGAATTTTTAAACGTAATGAAAAAAAATGTTAAAATTGCTAATCCCCAAAATTAGGGTTAATTTGAAAAGTGTATAACTCAAGAAGTATAAGATATTTTGAAAAACGGTTTGCACCATAAAAAAGGTGATTCTTTTCTTTATAAATCGCCTTAAATTCAAAGTGATTGCATTAGAAATAGATTTTTGGCGATTTTTTCAAAAATACTTAATAACTGTCAATGTCTAAATGTGGGGTTGTGATTAAAAGGTTATATCTCCGAAATTAGATGGAATTTTCAAAATCGGATTTCACCACGATAAAATACACAATTACCTTTATATATCCTGAAAATGTTGTAATAATATTTCAAGAAATCGATTTTTCGCGAATTTTTAAACGTAATGAAAAAAAACTGTTAAAATTGCTAATCCCCAAAATTAGGGTTAATTTGAAAAGTGTATAACTCAAGAAGTATAAGTTGTTTTGAAAAACGGTTTGCACCATTAAAAAGGTGATTCTTTTCTTTATAAATCGCCTTAAATTCAAAGTGATTGCATTAGAAATGGATTTTTCGCGAATTTTTAAACTTAATGAAAAGAAATTGTTAATCCCAAAAATTAGGGTGAATTTAAAAAGTGATAACTCAAAAAGTACAAGTTTTTTTCAAAAGCGGTTTTTACCATTAAAGAGGCGATTCTTTTCTTTATAACTCGCCTTAAATTCAAAGTGATTGCGTTAGAAATAGATTTTTGGCGATTTTTTCAAAAATACTCAATAACTGTTAATCTCTAAATGTGGGGTTGTGATTAAAAATTTATATCTCCGAAATTAGATGAAATTTTCAAAATCGGATTTCACCACGATAAAATACACAATTGCCTTTATATATCCTGAAAATATCGTAATAATATTTCAAGAAATCGATTTTTCGCGAATTTTTAAACGTAATGAAAAAAAACTGTTAAAATTGCTAATCCCCAAAATTAGGGTTAATTTGAAAAGTGTATAACTCAAGAAGTACAAGTTTTTTTCAAAAACGGTTTTCACCATTAAAAAGGCGATTCTTTTCTTTATAACTCGCCTTAAATTCAAAGTGATTGCGTTAAAAATAGATTTTTGGCGATTTTTTCAAAAATACTCAATATGTCTAAATGTGGGGTTGTGATTAAAAGGTTATATCTCCGAAATTAGATGAAATTTTCAAAATCGGATTTCACCACGATAAAATACACAATTACCTTTATACATCCTGAAAATATCGTAATAATATTTCAAGAAATCGATTTTTCGCGAATTTTTAAACGTAATGAAAAGAAATTGTTAATCCCAAAAATTAGGGTGAACTTAAAAAGTGTATAACTCAAAAACTACAAATTTTTTTCAAAAACGGTTTTCACCATTAAAAAGGCGATCCTTTTCTTTATAACTCACCTTAAATTCAAAGTGATTGCGTTAAAAATAGATTTTTGGCGATTTTTTCAAAAATACTCAATAATTGTTAATCTCTAAATGTGGGGTTGTGATTAAAAGTTTATATCTCCGAAATTAGATGAAATTTTCAAAATCGGATTTCACCACGATAAAATACACAATTACCTTTATATATCCCGAAAATATCATAATAATATTACAAAAAATCGATTTTTCGCGAATTTTTAAACGTAATGAAAAAAAATTGATTCCAAAAATTAGGGTGAATTTAAAAAGTGTATAACTCAAAAAGTATAAGTTTTTTTCAAAAGCGGTTTTTACCATTAAAAAGGAAATTCTTTTCTTTATAAATCGCCTTAAATTCAAAGTGATTGCGTTAGAAATAGATTTTTGGCGATTTTTTCAAAAATACCCAATAACTGTTAATCTCTAAATGTGAGGTTGTGATTAAAAGTTTATATCTCCGAAATTAGATGAAATTTTCAAAATCGGATTTCACCACGATAAAATACACAATTATCTTTATATATCCTGAAAATATTGTAATAATATTTCAAGAAATCGATTTTTCGCGAATTTTTAAACGTAATGAAAAAAAATTGATTCCAAAAATTAGGGTGAATTTAAAAAGTGTATAACTCAAAAAGTATAAGTTTTTTTCAAAAGCGGTTTTCACCATTAAAAAGATGACCCTTTTCTTTATACATCATATTAAATTCAAAGTGATTGCGTTAGAAATAGATTTTTGGCGATTTTTTCAAAAATACTCAATAACTGTTAATCTCTAAATGTGGGGTTGCGATTAAAAATTTATATCTCCGAAATTAGATGAAATTTTCAAAATCGGATTTCACCACGATAAAATACACAATTACCTTTATATATCCTGAAAATAGCATAATAATATTACAAAAAATGGATTTTTCGCGAATTTTTAAACGTAATGAAAAAAAATTGTTAATCCCAAAAATTAGGGTGAATTTAAAAGGTGTATAACTCAAAAAGTACAAGTTTTTTTCAAAAACGGTTTGCACCATTAAAAAGGCGATTCTTTTCTTTATAACTCGCCTTAAATTCAAAGTGTTTGCGTTAAAAATAGATTTTTGGCGATTTTTTCAAAAATACTCAATAACTGTTAATCTCTAAATGTGAGGTTGTGATTAAAACATTATATCTCCGAAATTAGATAAAATTTTCAAAATCGGATTTCACCACGATAAAATACACAATTACCTTTATAAATCCTGAAAATTTCGTAATAATATGTCAAGAAATCGATTTTTCGCGAATTTTTTAATATAATGAAGAAAATTGTACCAAATAGGTTCAAATTAAAAAGTGTATAACTCAAAAAGTACAAGTTATTTTCAAAAGCGGTTTTCACCATTAAAAAGATGACCCTTTTCTTTATAAATCATATTAAATTCAAAGTGATTATGTTAGAAATAGATTTTTGGCGATTTTTTCAAAAATACTCAATAACTGTTAATCTCTAAATGTGAGGTTGTGATTAAAAGTTTATATCTCTGGAATTAGATGAAATTTTCAAAATCGGATTTTACCACGATAAAATACACAATTACCTTTATACATCCTGAAAATATCGTAATTATATTTCAAGAAATCGATTTTTCGCGAATTTTTAAATGTAATGAAAAAAAATTGTTAATCCCAAAAATTAGGGTGAATTTAAAAAGTGTATAACTCAAAAAGTACAAGTTTTTTTCCAAAAGCGGTTTTCACCATTAAAAAGGTGATTCTTTTCTTTATAAATCGCCTTAAATTCAAAGTGATTGCGTTAAAAATGGATTTTTGGCGATTTTTTTAAGAATACTCAATAACTGTTAATCTCTAAAGGTAGGGTTGTGATTAAAAGGTTATATCTCCGAAATTAGATGAAATTTTCAAAATCGGATTTCATCACGATAAAATACACAATTACCTTTATACATCCTGAAAATATCGTAATAATATTTCAAGAAATCGATTTTTCGCGAATTTTTTAATATAATGAAGAAAATTGTACCAAATAGGTTCAAATTAAAAAGTGTATAACTCAAAAAGTACAAGTTATTTTCAAAAGCGGTTTTCACCATTAAAAAGATGACCCTTTTCTTTATAAATCATATTAAATTCAAAGTGATTACGTTAGAAATAGATTTTTGGCGATTTTTTCAAAAATACTCAATAACTGTTAATCTCTAAATGTGAGGTTGTGATTAAAAGTTTATATCTCTGGAATTAGATGAAATTTTCAAAATCGGATTTTACCACGATAAAATACACAATTACCTTTATACATCCTGAAAATATCGTAATTATATTTCAAGAAATCGATTTTTCGCGAATTTTTAAATGTAATGAAAAAAAATTGTTAATCCCAAAAATTAGGGTGAATTTAAAAAGTGTATAACTCAAAAAGTACAAGTTTTTTTCCAAAAGCGGTTTTCACCATTAAAAAGGTGATTCTTTTCTTTATAAATCGCCTTAAATTCAAAGTGATTGCGTTAAAAATGGATTTTTGGCGATTTTTTTAAGAATACTCAATAACTGTTAATCTCTAAAGGTAGGGTTGTGATTAAAAGGTTATATCTCCGAAATTAGATGAAATTTTCAAAATCGGATTTCATCACGATAAAATACACAATTACCTTTATACATCCTGAAAATATCGTAATAATATTTCAAGAAATCGATTTTTCGCGAATTTTTTAATACAATGAGGAAAATTATAACAATTTAAAAAGTGTATAACTCAAAAACTACAAATTGTTTTCAAAAGCGGTTTTCACCATTAAAAAGGTGATTCTTTTCTTTATAAAGCGTTATAGATTCAAAGTTATTGCGTTAGAAATCGATTTTTTAAAAAGAGCTTAATACACATATGGTGGGGGTCGAATTCGAATTACCCTGTATATATCAATGATATATTTAAAAAATGATTAAATTTTTTCTGGTTAACATTTCTTATCTCATTTTCCACATATTTGAGGTCATTAATCGTGATACGTTCCCAATTTTTTCCTGTTCAGCACTATCTCCATCCCTAAATCTACAGCACGCTATTTCTCGTCTCATTTCTTTCCCGTGTCTTTTTTGCTGCTGTTGCTCGAGAATAAAAAGTGTCTCGCGACAACCGAAAACCCGTGTAAAGACGTATCGGGACACTCATCGATTGCCTCCGCCGCCATGTGACACCCCCGACAAGATAAAAAGGGGCCAAAACGGACGGTGCTGTGGGACCGATGCTCTGGGCGAGATGCCCGACACAGATAGCGCTGTTGTCTCTACTACTACGCGGTCGTCTTTTGTTTCTGGGTTGATTAGATCCGCGGCGGCCGCGGGGGCAAGGGAGTTAAAGGTTGGGCCCCTTTTTTTGTGTCTAGATGGACCGTCCTCTTCGTCGTCGTCGTCTAATTTTTAATATTAACAAATATCCGATCGGGGCATCCTTGGAATTCGGACCCCGAGGTATCTTGATTATCCGAGCTTGAATTCTGTTAGCCGAATATCTCGGGATGGATTGCATATAATTGGGGTAAATGGCAAAAAAAATTTATGCCGTTTCGAAAGAGGTGGATTGAACGCGAAGGGGATCGAATTTATTGAGAAGCACGGAGGACGTGCAAGAAATACTTAAAAAGGGGCCGCGACGGCGCAATTAAAGCCCGGACAACATGCGAGGTGTTGTTCATACGTTATGGCCTACAAGGCGCCCTCCGATGTCCTCGTTACTCACGGACCGGGACAAGTGAAGAACGCCTCGGCATCCCACTTGTTTTCGCCAAGAATCGTTCATCACCCAAAACGTTTTTAATAGCTACGAGAAAACTTTGTTTTCAATTATTTATTACTTTAATATTAACAATTTTCATACAAACATTGTCTTCTGTCGATTATATTCTTAGAGTTATGATCAATTTTTATAATATGAATCATATATTTTGACATTTTGACGATTTTGACTTTATTATTATTTTGATTTTCGCTTTGTTTCTAAAAAATGTTAATATCTAGGAGAAAATTTTGTTATAAATTATTCTTTATTAATTTAATATCAACAATTTTCATGCAAAACATTTTCTTCTATCGATTATAGTCTTTGAGTTATGATCAATTTTCATAATATGAATCATATAATTTGACACTTTGATGATTTTCGCTTTATTTCTAAAAAATTTTAATAGCTAGGAGAAAACTTTGTTATAAATTATTCTTTATTAATTTAATATCAACAATTTTCATGCAAAACATTTTCTTCTATCGATTATAGTCTTTGAGTTATGATCAATTTTCATAATATGAATCATATAATTTGACACTTTGATGATTTTCGCTTTATTTCTAAAAAATTTTAATAGCTAGGAGAAAACTTTGTTATAAATTATTCTTTATTAGTTTAATATCAACAATTTTCATGCAAAACATTTTCTTCTATCGATTATAGTCTTTGAGTTATGATCAATTTTCATAATATGAATCATATAATTTGACATTTTGACGATTTTCGCTTTATTTCTAAAAAATGTTAACAGCTAGGAGAAAACTTTGTTATAATTTATTCTTTATTAATTAAATATCAACAATTTTCATGCAAAACATTTTCTTCTATCGATTATAGTCTTTGAGTTATGATCAATTTTCATAATATGAATCATATAATTTGACATTTTGACGATTTTCGCTTTATTTCTAAAAAATGTTAACAGCTAGGAGAAAACTTTGTTATAATTTATTCTTTATTAATTAATTATCAACAATTTTCATGCAAAACATTTTCTTCCATCGATTATAGTCTTAGAGTTATGATCAATTTTCATAACATGAATCATATAATTTGACATTTTGACGATTTTCGCTTTATTTCTAAAAAATGTTAACAGCTAGGAGAAAACTTTGTTATAATTTATTCTTTATTAATTAATTATCAACAATTTTCATGCAAAACATTTTCTTCCATCGATTATAGTCTTAGAGTTATGATCAATTTTCATAACATGAATCATATAATTTGACATTTTGACGATTTTCGCTTTATTTCTAAAAAATGTTAACAGCTAGGAGAAAACTTTGTTATAATTTATTCTTTATTAATTAATTATCAACAATTTTCATGCAAAACATTTTCTTCCATCGATTATAGTCTTAGAGTTATGATCAATTTTCATAACATGAATCATATAATTTGACATTTTGACGATTTTCGCTTTATTTCTAAAAAATGTTAACAGCTAGGAGAAAACTTTGTTATAATTTATTCTTTATTAATTAATTATCAACAATTTTCATGCAAAACATTTTCTTCCATCGATTATAGTCTTAGAGTTATGATCAATTTTCATAACATGAATCATATAATTTGACATTTTGACGATTTTCGCTTTATTTCTAAAAAATGTTAACAGCTAGGAGAAAACTTTGTTATAATTTATTCTTTATTAATTAATTATCAACAATTTTCATGCAAAACATTTTCTTCCATCGATTATAGTCTTAGAGTTATGATCAATTTTCATAACATGAATCATATAATTTGACATTTTGACGATTTTCGCTTTATTTCTAAAAAATGTTAACAGCTAGGAGAAAACTTTGTTATAATTTATTCTTTATTAATTAATTATCAACAATTTTCATGCAAAACATTTTCTTCCATCGATTATAGTCTTAGAGTTATGATCAATTTTCATAACATGAATCATATAATTTGACATTTTGACGATTTTCGCTTTATTTCTAAAAAATGTTAACAGCTAGGAGAAAACTTTGTTATAATTTATTCTTTATTAATTAATTATCAACAATTTTCATGCAAAACATTTTCTTCCATCGATTATAGTCTTAGAGTTATGATCAATTTTCATAACATGAATCATATAATTTGACATTTTGACGATTTTCGCTTTATTTCTAAAAAATGTTAACAGCTAGGAGAAAACTTTGTTATAATTTATTCTTTATTAATTAATTATCAACAATTTTCATGCAAAACATTTTCTTCCATCGATTATAGTCTTAGAGTTATGATCAATTTTCATAACATGAATCATATAATTTGACATTTTGACGATTTTCGCTTTATTTCTAAAAAATGTTAACAGCTAGGAGAAAACTTTGTTATAATTTATTCTTTATTAATTAATTATCAACAATTTTCATGCAAAACATTTTCTTCCATCGATTATAGTCTTAGAGTTATGATCAATTTTCATAACATGAATCATATAATTTGACATTTTGACGATTTTCGCTTTATTTCTAAAAAATGTTAACAGCTAGGAGAAAACTTTGTTATAATTTATTCTTTATTAATTAATTATCAACAATTTTCATGCAAAACATTTTCTTCCATCGATTATAGTCTTAGAGTTATGATCAATTTTCATAACATGAATCATATAATTTGACATTTTGACGATTTTCGCTTTATTTCTAAAAAATGTTAACAGCTAGGAGAAAACTTTGTTATAATTTATTCTTTATTAATTAATTATCAACAATTTTCATGCAAAACATTTTCTTCCATCGATTATAGTCTTAGAGTTATGATCAATTTTCATAACATGAATCATATAATTTGACATTTTGACGATTTTCGCTTTATTTCTAAAAAATGTTAACAGCTAGGAGAAAACTTTGTTATAATTTATTCTTTATTAATTAATTATCAACAATTTTCATGCAAAACATTTTCTTCCATCGATTATAGTCTTAGAGTTATGATCAATTTTCATAACATGAATCATATAATTTGACATTTTGACGATTTTCGCTTTATTTCTAAAAAATGTTAACAGCTAGGAGAAAACTTTGTTATAATTTATTCTTTATTAATTAATTATCAACAATTTTCATGCAAAACATTTTCTTCCATCGATTATAGTCTTAGAGTTATGATCAATTTTCATAACATGAATCATATAATTTGACATTTTGACGATTTTCGCTTTATTTCTAAAAAATGTTAACAGCTAGGAGAAAACTTTGTTATAATTTATTCTTTATTAATTAATTATCAACAATTTTCATGCAAAACATTTTCTTCCATCGATTATAGTCTTAGAGTTATGATCAATTTTCATAACATGAATCATATAATTTGACATTTTGACGATTTTCGCTTTATTTCTAAAAAATGTTAACAGCTAGGAGAAAACTTTGTTATAATTTATTCTTTATTAATTAATTATCAACAATTTTCATGCAAAACATTTTCTTCCATCGATTATAGTCTTAGAGTTATGATCAATTTTCATAACATGAATCATATAATTTGACATTTTGACGATTTTCGCTTTATTTCTAAAAAATGTTAACAGCTAGGAGAAAACTTTGTTATAATTTATTCTTTATTAATTAATTATCAACAATTTTCATGCAAAACATTTTCTTCCATCGATTATAGTCTTAGAGTTATGATCAATTTTCATAACATGAATCATATAATTTGACATTTTGACGATTTTCGCTTTATTTCTAAAAAATGTTAACAGCTAGGAGAAAACTTTGTTATAATTTATTCTTTATTAATTAATTATCAACAATTTTCATGCAAAACATTTTCTTCCATCGATTATAGTCTTAGAGTTATGATCAATTTTCATAACATGAATCATATAATTTGACATTTTGACGATTTTCGCTTTATTTCTAAAAAATGTTAACAGCTAGGAGAAAACTTTGTTATAATTTATTCTTTATTAATTAATTATCAACAATTTTCATGCAAAACATTTTCTTCCATCGATTATAGTCTTAGAGTTATGATCAATTTTCATAACATGAATCATATAATTTGACATTTTGACGATTTTCGCTTTATTTCTAAAAAATGTTAACAGCTAGGAGAAAACTTTGTTATAATTTATTCTTTATTAATTAATTATCAACAATTTTCATGCAAAACATTTTCTTCCATCGATTATAGTCTTAGAGTTATGATCAATTTTCATAACATGAATCATATAATTTGACATTTTGACGATTTTCGCTTTATTTCTAAAAAATGTTAACAGCTAGGAGAAAACTTTGTTATAATTTATTCTTTATTAATTAATTATCAACAATTTTCATGCAAAACATTTTCTTCCATCGATTATAGTCTTAGAGTTATGATCAATTTTCATAACATGAATCATATAATTTGACATTTTGACGATTTTCGCTTTATTTCTAAAAAATGTTAACAGCTAGGAGAAAACTTTGTTATAATTTATTCTTTATTAATTAATTATCAACAATTTTCATGCAAAACATTTTCTTCCATCGATTATAGTCTTTGAGTTATGATCAATTTTCATAATATGAATCATATATTTTGACATTTTGACGATTTTCACTTTGTTTCTAAAAAATCTTAATATTTAGGAGAATATTTTGTTATAATTTATTCTTTATTAATTTAATATCAACAATTTTCATGCAAAACATTTTCTTCCATCGATTATAGTCTTTGAGTTATGATCAATTTTGATAATATGAATCATATATTTTAACATTTTGAACATTTTCGCTTTATTTCTAAAAAATGTTAATATCTACAAGGCGCCCTCCGATGTCCTCGTTACTCACGGACCGGGACAAGTGAAGAACGTCTCGGCATCCCACTTGTTTTCGCCAAGAATCGTTCATCACCCAAAACGTTTTTTTTACTTTCATTTCATTTTGATCTCGTAAAATTGAGGAAATTTTCGATTTAGAGAAGGGAGATATCGACCGGGGCGAATTCTATTAGCGTTACAACTCCGTAGGGGGGCGCCACGCGCAGCCACCCTCCGTGCAACCTAAATCTCCGCTTGTATACAAAACGGACAATTGTCAAAGTCAACAATACGGATGGGAGTAAACGTGGTCATCCGAGCATTTCAGACGCGCATCCTGTTACGAGGGATTGTTTTGGGGGGATTAATTGATAAGTTAAAATTGTTAAAAATCATTTTTAAAGAAAGATTGATCGAAAATCCGTAACTACGTAAAATAAAAAAAAGTACGAGCACCCCTAATACGAGCAAATTGCGTAACCGCGCCGCATTAACATAAAAATCCCATTTGGGACGATTCCCTTCCTCGCCATCTCCCTCATTCTTTGCGGCTCCGGAAGTACGACGTCGCACGGCGGCGAACTTATGCACTTCCGGTGGGTCACGTGATCACTTCGGATGATGCAGAAATCCATTATGATGAGATCCCCTCTGTATTTCAATGGAACGTAATTTTGCGTTGGACGTTGTGCGCCTGATGATGTACTTAATTTCGTTTAATTCAATTTTAACGATTATTTTCGTACCATTTATGGGTAATTTACGAAAAAATTTTGATTATAATCTTTAAGTTTTATCATATATTTTAATATTTTGAAGATTTTCGCTTTGTTTTTAAAAAATGTTGATAGTTAGGAGGAAACTTTGTTATAAATTAATCTTTATTAACTCAATATTAACAATTTTCATACATAACATTTTCTTCTATCAATTATTGCCTTTGAGTTATAATCAATTTTCATAATATGAATCATATATTTTGACATTTTGGGGATTTTCGCTCTATATCTAAAAAATGTTAACAGTTAGGAGAAAATATTGTTATAAATTAATGTTTATTAATTTAATATCAACAATTTTTATGCATAAACTTTTCTTCTATCGATGATAGTCTTTGAATTATGATCAATTTTCATAATATCAATCATATAATTTGACATTTTGAGCATTTTCGCTTTATTTCTAAAAAATATTAACAGCTAGGAAAAAACTTTGTTATAAATTATCTTTTATTAATTTAATATCAACAATTTTCATGCAAAACATTTTCTTCTATCGATTATAGTCTTTGAGTTATGATCAATTTTCATAATATGAATCATATAATTTGACATTTTGACGATTTTCGCTTTGTTTCTAAAAAATGTTAATAGCTAGGAGAAAACTTTGTTATAATTTATTCCTTATTAATTTAATATCAACAATTTTCATGTAAAACATTTTCTTCTATCGATTATAGTCTTTGAGTTATGATCAATTTTCATAATATGTATCATATAATTTGACATTTTGACGATTTTCACTTAGTTTCTAAAAAATCTTAATATTTAAGAAAAAATTTTGTTATAACTTATTCTTTATTAACGTAATATCAACAATTNTAGTTTTATTTGTTACACAGCGCCAGATTGTTGTATAATATATCTTCATTGTACTGACACACTAGACTTAGAACTAGAAACATTCGGGTTTAGCCGTCTTGAGAGACGAACGAAAAATCATTAAAAAGTTTTTGGACGCTTCTGGACATCTTTAAAAATCTTCTGGAAATCTTTATCACTGCCTAGAAAGCGTTTAAACACTATTTGATAATTATAGAAACCATTTTGGACACTTTTGAACATCTTTAAAGTCCCCTAGTTTATTATTAGAAGTAGAACTAGAACTAGAAACATTCGGGTTTAGCCGTCTTAAAAGACGAACGGCTAAACCCGAAATTTTCTAGTTCTAGGTCTAGTGTTAGTTCTATCGCCAATTTGCTGTATATCTTTATTGAATTCGTAATTTTTACGATAGTTTAGCTTTCTAGGGTTAATTTCATACTTGGTATTTTACATATTAAACAAATATCTTGATTAAATCAAATTTGTACAATTTAAAGAAAATCAATTAAGTAAACAAATTGATTACGTAATAAAAGGGTGTACAATAAAGTATTTTCAGAACGTTAATTTTCCTTGAATAAAATTAATTCATTCGATACGCAATCGTTCCGAGTCGTTTCTATTTTTCTACCCAAATTAAAATAACCCAAATATTTATTCCCAAACAAATTAAAAATCTCATCTAGCGACAATGCTGGTCGAAATTAAAACCGTGCCAAATTACTTTTCGTCTAGCGATTGTCAAAAATGTGATTAAAATCAAACCGCGCCCGGCTCTCATCAGCTAACTCTCCCGTTCGTTTGTCACGCTTAATCCGTGTTTACCAAACTCAACCCCGTTCATAATCAACGAACACAATGGGATGAGAACGGAATCCATTTGTCACAGATGTACAAGTATACTTATAGCTCCAATTTATATAGATACACAAAAAAAAATAAGATGTTAAAGTGCGCAATGAGTCAAAAAAAATGCAATCTTTTATTTAATGACAAATATAACTCGATATAGTACCGTGTGAAACAAATTTTAGTTCCGCATACTAAAATCGACACAATTCCTACAACTATTTTATTGATAAGACATTATTTATTTTTCGGTACATGTAGATTTCTTGAATAGGTCCTTGTTCAAAATCAATCCACCTATTGAAACGTAAAACGCGTTCAACGCATACACAATTTATAAAGATTGCGATAGGTTATGGAAAAATAATTCCTCCTTTAAAATTTCTTAACGTTTTCTCTTCATCTCAAGTTCCAATTCAGATATATCCAAAACAGGTCACGTTCGGTCGAATCAAGGGGGCAGAAAGGAGAGAGAATTTGCACTTGACGTGGTTGAAATACACTGAAGTAAATCGCGTTACGCGTAGAAACGACCCCGGGGGTGAAAGAAAGGGTACGAAGAAGAAATGCGACTCCCTTTTGGGGTTTCGCAAATCATAACGAATAAAGACAACTATTATGGTAATGGAAGCGTCACCCCCTTTCACGCGTGTTGTGCACGCTAATTGAAAGTATCCACTCATAAAAATCAATTCGTAGGGGATAATCTTTTCTGATAGGAAGGGCGGAGTTGCGTTTAAAGGGGAGATTTTAGATTATAACTTTGAGCCTTTTAAAATTTTACATTTAACGTAAGATTTATATAGTTTTCGTTTATTATATTGCTTATCTAGACGTGTGAGCTTTTATATTAGATAGTGGGAGATCTTTTTTTATTTCGATGAAAGGAAGGGTCTCGCTCTTCAACTCATAAAAGCCCTTCTCAGAGAACCAACAATACTTTGTGTACACATTCGCGGTGCGTTCACAAACCGCTTTATGTGAAAGTGTATTCTTTGAATACGGTCATTGTGCGCGAGGAAAATGCAGCGAAGAAAATAAAACCCTAACGTTGATAAGACGACACGTGGAATGAACAGTGTGGCAATACATGCGTCGAGATAAAATTCTAAAACCAGACGGTTAAACCATTATCACATACACATTCTATCCTTTTTCTGAAAACAAATAAACCATACTCGCTTTGCAATGGGCGTCTCAGCAGAACGTATGTAAATTTTATCACCGTTTTATATTTTTGATAAGAATGCGCATATTTACGTATTTATTTATTTACTTGTGTACTTTGGTTGTTTGTTGTTTAGATGTAAACAACGCGCGCGCGAGAAATCTTCTGGACAAACGGTTTGGGAACTTTCGTAATTTACGCGGGTCGATGATATCCTTTCTTTTGTCGAAAACCACGACGCGTGTATATACGATACAAACTTTTGTGCGAGGGTGGTGGATCGTTAATAAATAGAATGGGATTACTCTCACATGTTTTGTACGCAAAATTTTCAAACCACGCAACGTATCTAAACAGTATTGGATATTAAATAAGAAAAAAATCCAAGAAATATTGATCAAATTATGAATAATAATCGGAATTAATTATTCTTTACATTTTTCAGACCACTTCAATTAACTCTACAACATGAAATCTAAGTGTTAGAGAAAGGAATTGGCGATGAACAGAAATTAATTCTTAACGCCTTTTTGGAATGTTTTTACGATAGCAACATTTCAAAACATTTTTTATTATTTATTGACAACTACATAAGTAAGTTATCATTAATATGAAACATATATTTAGACATTTGGAATATTTTCGTTTTATTTCTAAAAAATGTTAACAGCTAGGAGAAAACTTTGTTATAATTTATTCTTTATTAATTTAATATCAACAATTTTCATGCAAAGCATTTTCTTTTATCAATTATAGCCTTTGAGTTATGATCAATTTTCATAATATGAATCATATATTTTGACAATTTGAAGATTATAGCTTTGTTTCTAACAAATGTTAACAGCTAGGGGAAAACTTTGTTATAATTTATTCTTTATTAATTTAATATCAACAATTTTCATGTAAAACATTTTCTGATATCAATTATGGTCTTTGAGTTATGATCAATTTTCATAATATGAATGATATATTTTGACATTTTCAAGATTTTCGCTGTATTTATAAAAAATTTTAACAGCTAGGAGAAAACTTTGTTATAAATTAGTCTTTATTAGCTTAATATCAACAATTTTCATGCAAAACATTTTCTTCTATCGATTATAGTCTTTGAGTTATTACCAATTTTCATAATATGAATCATATATTTTGACATTTTGAAGATTATCGTTTTAATTCTAAAAAATTTTAACAGCTAGAAGAAAACTTTGTTATAAATTATTCTTTATTAGCTTAATATCAACAATTTTCATGCAAAACATTTTCTTCTATCGATTATACTCTTTGAGTTATTACCAATTTTCATAATATGAATCATATATTTTGACATTTTGAAGATTTTCGTTTTAATTCTAAAAAATTTTAACAGCTAGGAGAAAACTTTGTTATAAATTATTCTTTATTAGCTTAATATCAACAATTTTCATGCAAAACATTTTCTTCTATCGATTATAGTCTTTGAGTTATGACCAATTTTCATAATATGAATCATATATTTTGACATTTTGAAGATTTTCGTTTTAATTCTAAAAAATTTTAACAGCTAGAAGAAAACTTTGTTATAAATTATTCTTTATTAGCTTAATATCAACAATTTTCATGCAAAACATTTTCTTCTATCGATTATACTCTTTGAGTTATTACCAATTTTCATAATATGAATCATATATTTTGACATTTTGAAGATTTTCGTTTTAATTCTAAAAAATTTTAACAGCTAGGAGAAAACTTTGTTATAAATTATTCTTTATTAGCTTAATATCAACAATTTTCATGCAAAACATTTTCTTCTATCGATTATAGTCTTTGAGTTATGATCAATTTTCATAATATGAATCATATA